>JAYXIM010004193.1:0-38925 GCA_037575425.1 Anastrepha fraterculus | reverse complement strand
GTTCACAATAAACATTTATAGCTAACTCTTAAAGCTCTTGTTTCTCGTGATACGATGTTTATGTCTTCGGTCCGACCTCGTAGTGGAACTACTATCAGTTGAACCTCCATACCCCTTAGGGCTTGTGGCCATCTACCTGTGCTCCCTTCTTAGTTAAAAAATAAATAAATAAATAATTGGCGCGTACACTTCTGTTAGGTGTTTAGCCGAGCTCCTCCCCCTATATGTGGTGTGCGTCTTGATGTTGTTCCACAAATGGAGGGACCTACAGTTTCAAGCCGACTCCGAACGGCAGATATTTTTATGAGGAGCTTTTTCATGGCAGAAATACGCTCGGAGGTTTGCCATTGCCTGCCGAGGGGCGACCGCTATTAGAAAAATGTTTTTATTAATTTTGGTTTCACCGAGATTCGAACCAACGACCTCTCTGTGAATTCCGAATGGTAATCACGCACCAACCCATTCGGCTACGACGGCCGCCCTTCTTAGTTAGTCTTAGTTTTATTGGGCCACAGTGACCTGCACACTCTGATTTGGTTATTGCGTTTCACTGCGAGCCCATAACTGCATGTTTTTAATGAATTTGAGAACTTCTCTCTCTTTAATTCATCGAACCAACTGCATCTAGAAGAAGCCACCAGAACACCCCTCATGCAAAATGCCCCAAAATTTCAGCATTTCCAATCAAACCAGTCGTTTCAGGCCTTGTAATTTTTGCACTCCCCAAAAATTCATATGTCCGAATACATCAAACATTATTTTTCTTCATAATCGGCGCGATAACTGTTTACGCGATTTTGGCCGAGTTTAACAAAACGAGCCAGTCATTTCATTTTCATGCTAACCGGCACATTCAAAGCCGCTAAGATGATTCTTAGTGAAAATAAAAAAACACGCTTTGAGGCTCCCATGTCATATTAGTAGACGACTTAGACGTATACGGAATCCAAAATTCCGATTTTCTTCAACAGACCTAACATTCCAGATGGACAGTCTATATCGACTGCGCTCTTTAATTTAAAAATTCCAACTAATCCTTTCTAAACTCCCATCGCGACCTCGCATCCTCTTCTCTGCTGCCAGCTAACTCTTGCAGCAAAGTTTAAATAGAAAGCGATAATCCCAACAACGCACACCCTACACGCCTTTATATACATATTTGCTCACTTTCCGTATTGACAATTTGCAATCCATATTGCCCAGCAACAATTCATTGGCCACAAAAGAACCGCCGAATGTTGGCCACACAACGGCCTAATTGTTGGGCGGTCTGGAATGCATTCGAATCGCCTGACTTTGACTGATATTTGTGTGAGGCAAAACCGAAATGTACGCACATGAGGACAATTACAAATACACCAATAACAGCAACTCAAATTTTAGCGAAAGTTTGCCGCTGCATTGATGCTCCGTCGCATGTAAAGACTTTCAGCTCTGCATTCATTTTTAACTGCGGCCACTGCAACGGCATGCGCATTTACGCGTTGATTGTTGCAAATGTTTGCCAATGTGTTTTTTTAATGACTTTAGCTGTTTCAATATTCAGCAGGCGGCCATTCAGCGCCATCGCTGATCAATGGTTTTCATGGCAATTTTTCGGTATTTGCCTGCGGTTTTTTTCAGTGTCACTTTAGGCAATAAATCTGCAGCAGAATGGAAGTATTTCTGCTCTCCATCGCCGTGATAAGAATTTTTGTGGAAAAAGTTGCGCCGGAAAGCCTCCGTCGCGGAGTACGGCTGGCTGAGGTGCAGCAATCCGTGAAGTAATTCTTAGCATTTTCCGACACTGAGGATAGCTTTTTCAATTAAAATTGGAGCTGTAATCGCTTTATCACGTCAAATAACCAATTCTTGCTATCTTAAATGCTTGTTAAACCCTCAGCCAGATATTTTATATTTAGGGGTTAGTTAATCAAGATGATGTAAATAAAGAACAGCTGTTTTTTTTTTTGCAATACCAGCTTGCAAATAGTTGAACAAATTCATGAATTCTACTTTCTTCCAGTAGCTTTAGAACTAGCAAATTTATCCTTGTTAGGCAGCAGAGAAAAGCAATAGGTTAATTATTAGGCACAGCAACTCGCATTGAAATACAATTTTCTGATATTAAGAAAATAGCTGCAGTTTCCTTAATAAGTAATCATTTTTCCCCAATTTTTTTTTTTTTTTTGTTGAATATAACCCTTTCTAATGGCTTAAAGTAGAAAATAAGGAACTTCACTTTTCTGAAGATTTTTGACACACTGAATCCTAATCTGAACTCAGCATAAACCCAGTTGGTCAGGATTTCAGGTTATTCCGACTTAGGTAGGTAAGAAGGTAGGGCGGCTCTCGTAATGGCACAGTGAAACCTGCCGTAGATCCATTGTTATACCACTGGAACTTTTCCTACACTATAGGTTCCTTTTTATCCTAAACAGGTTCCTTTTAAATATTCTGGCTTACGAATAAAAGTGCAAAAAAAAAATTTTTTTGTTAACTTCGCTTGCTTGAATTAGCAAATTTGTATGCAAAGACCAAGAAAAACACAAGTATACGAGTTCGTACACTGCTCAACATTTCAACAATTCAACAGCGAATATCTCAGAGACAATTAAATACTTTTTTCTTAAGAAAATGGGTATGAAATGGAAGTGCTTTGTGATAGCATTGCGACCTTTTAGAAAAATAACTGGCGACTCGAAATGCGTTGAAAATGATTGCCATGTGAGTTACACAAAATTCACGAGTTTTTCCCCACAAAACTGATTTCTTTCTTTTGAATACCGTGTCAGACATATATAAAAACGTTTGTTTACCACAGGAGCCATTCTTTAAAATTTTACAGTCCCGTTAAGCAGGTTTTAAAAAAAGCGTCCAAAACTTTTTTACAACATGCACAATTTTTCTTTATGAAGCACCTTTTCATTGCGCCTAAGTCTTTTGTTTTCTTCATAGTGTAATGATATGAAAGGAGCTTTCGATTCCCCACTTCTCTGCTCGCTATCTCTAAGCTCTGCTCACTTGAAGAAAAGTATGAAATAGAAAGCAACATCAAAGCGGCAGAGTTAGAATCGCCACTATGCTGCCAACTGTCTTTGTAGAAGTTTCATTGGGCCGCGATCATACAGGGGGACTTTAGTTGCTTCATGGGTTGCGAATGGGTTAGTGCGTGACTACCATTCCAAATTCAGAGAGAACATAGGTTTGAATCTCTGTGAAAGATCAAAATGAAGAAAACGTTTTTTCTAATAGCGATCGCCCCTCGCCAGGCAATGACAAGCCTTCGAGCGTATTTTTGGCACGAAAAAGCTCCTCATAAAAAATATCTGCCGTTCGGAGTCGGCTTGAAACTGTAAGTCCCTCCATTTGTGGAACAACATCAAGACGCACACCACAAATAAGAGGAGGAGCTCGGCCAAACACCCAAACAGGGAGTATTATATATATTATACATATATATATAAGTGCTTCCAGATAAATGAAATTTTTGTCAGCTCTCTTCCAGCGCTGCCAAGATATACTTATTTATACCAGTTGCTTCATCTATTCCCCACTTGCTAACGCTTGACGAATCGAAGAAGCTTAAAAGGCCGAGCTTTAAGAAGCTTCTACCCTTTTTATCTCAAGATATTTAAAACGAATTTCGAGTCCAATGCACCCTTTGCTCTGACTCTTTGCGAAATTAATGAGATCTCGAATAAGATTTTGACGAAGTTTGGCTATTTGTTTTTCTTTTTAATTTTTATTTTATTTAAAAATATGGCTCATTGCCTAAAAAAATTGTATAAATTCAATTTTAAAATTTTATAAATACAAAAATTCAATATCGAAATTTATACAAAAATTAGAAAATTTCCATTTTTGATCTCAATTCTACAGTTTTTAGTTAAAGTTTCTAGAAATATTTCTGGTATACAGTTTTATAGCTTTTTAAATTTTGGTACAATAAAGTGCAAGTTTCAAGTTGTTAGAAAATCCTGCTGATTTTTAATATTTTTTTGCTTGACGGTGTTGAGTATTTTCGGCATTTGCATATTTCTAATTTTTGTATAAAATTTTAAATTTGGATAAACATATACTATATATGGTTTTTTCTAGAAAATGAGCTACACTTTTATAAAGTTATATATTATATACATAAAGTTATGAACAAAAAAAAGTAAAAATCGGCCAAGATCTTCAAATGATATCGTTGTGGGGGTGTACACCTACACGTATACATATAATATAATATATATTTAACTATATATATATGTATATTTGTTGATAGAGCTCTGCGCCGTAAACTCTGATAACTAATGCTCCTTTTGATGTAAAATAATAATTTATTGTTATTTTTCATATACAAATAAAATACAATATATTTTTTAATTTTTCCTGCAGCCTACTTTTAAATTCATTGCCGTTTGTTCATTTAAATGAAATAAAAAATATTGAAATAGTTTTGTAATAGTTTTTGTGAAAAATGAATGAATCTATCTATCTATCTATTTACATATTATATCTATATTTGTAGTTAATATCCTTCTCAAGATCTCTGCTTTAAGGTTCCATTTTTCTACAAGCGGCCTTTTACTTTTGTTTACTCAAGAAAATATTCATTTTTATTGAAATACTATACAAGCCATTATTTTAATGGCAACCATCTTAATGAATTTACAAATAGTATTACGCTTCACTTCCACACTTACATACATATCTCCAGGTCACTTGCTATGCATATCGTCAAACTTGGCATGCATGCTTGTATACGAGGTGTGTGCAAAACGTAAGATGACATTCTATTTTTCTCGAAAAATATTAAATTTATTAATCTCTCATCTTTTTTGTCCCCTTCAAAGTAATCCACTTCAGATATAATATTTATACTTACTAACGCTCTATGCAATCTCCAACTCATATCTGATCAAAACGAACTTTAGTATGGCCTGAGCTCTTGCAACCGTGCGGCTCTTAGCTTCACAATTGTGCCAAATCTCTGTCTTGTCATAAGTATTTTCTACTTTCGGAATAATAAATAGTCGCAAGGGCCCAAGTGCAGTGAGTACAGTGGTTGAGGCAAGATGCTGTTATTTTTGGTCAAAAAGTTGAAATTTTTTGATAGATTTTTTTCGATAGCGAAAAATCGCCGAGCGCACCAAAACACTGCTGCCGTTTATATTTGTACATACTTCTATGTATATGTAATTGACGATGTCGGTCTTTACTGAGTGTTAGATCCAGCTCCTTCTTCTATTTCTAGAGTGCGTCTTGATGCTTTTCCCCAAATGGAAACATTATGTCGCTTCCGAATGGCGGATAGTTTTTTATGAGCAAGTTTTTCATGGGATCTTATCTTTGTAGCTGTCGAAAACTAACTAAATATGCTATAAATAATACATACAGGGTCTCCGGTAGCAGAATTAGGCTTTAAATGTAAAGTGTCTGCCTAACCCTTGAGCGTATGCGCCGGGAAGGCACCCGTTAGTAGGCGGGTGAATAACGTGAGTTCAAAATCGAAGCGTATTTGAAAGCTCATGACTCATGTGTGTGAATGGGTTTGTTCACGCTACACTATTCGACATTTACGAGACGCCCCAAGCGAAGATGTGATTCGTTCATAGGTGCGAAGGATCCGGGCAACAAGTTCGGAGACATACAGCTCATGGCCGCGGTCCAACCGGATATCGAGAACAAATAAAAATTTTGCACGATAATCCGCTTCAATCTGTGCGCAGGAATAATTGAAAAATTGCCATTACTAATCACCTAAAAAGGAGATCATCATCACCAGTTCCTGTTTCTCCCATTAGAGCATAGGGCCTCGATAAAATATCTCCATGTTGTTCTGTTCTTAGCCAGTAGCTTAATTTCGCTCCACGTCTTTCCCGACTCTGCGACTTCCTTTTGAACCGTTCTCCTCCATAGCATTCTTGGGCGACTAACCTTGCGAGCACCGTGTGGAGTCCAGTCCAAGGCTTGGCACCAAATTTCACTTGCGTCTTTACGAAACGTAGGGCAAATCCACCACCACTTTCTTAGCTTTATCAAGTGAACTATCGATTGAGTTTTACACCTCTCGTACAGCTGGTTTTGGGCCACCATATCTTTAATATCCTGCGCATGCAGCTGTTTACGCAGCTTTGAATTTTGTTCACAATCCAGATGTTTGTAAGCCAGGGTTCTGAACCGGAAATGAACATTTGACTTGAACATTCGAATTTTTGTGTGCACGCTGAAGACACTCGATGACCAAATGGAACTAAGTTGTGCGAACGCGTTGTTGTTGTTGCTGTTGTTGTAGCAGTTAACTTTGCTCTTTTAGTGTAGTGTAAATCACCGGTCGTCTTCGTTTAGCTCATCTAACGGTAGGCCCAGGAAACTTGCTGTTTCGACAGGTAGAAGGAGAGGGATGTTAGATGAGTGGGTTTGATGGGGCATGTGAAAAGGTGGTTAGTGTCGTGCGGGGTGCCTACACATGCCGGGCATATGTTTAGTATGTCGGAGTCAATTCTGGATAAGTAGGAGTTGAACCTGCTACAGTACCCAGTAGGTAATTGTGCCAAGGTTACGCGGGGCTCTTGGAAAGTTAGAGTTGCAATGGATGGTGGTTGGACTCCGATGGCGTCATTCGGTGGTCGGGAGATTAAGAAGGTAGTAAGAGTCTCCCGATGAATGTTGAAGTGCGAACGCGCCGTTGCCTTGCTTGTTCTGGCAGTAGCGTCTAACTTAGCACTATCTTCAGTGGCTATGATACTGCCCAAGTATGAAAAAGTGTTTACGCTCTCAATTCGATTATTCAAAGAGAAAGAACCGTTGTGTGTAGACCAAATCTTCATTGCTTTAGTCTTTTAGTTTTGTACAAGGGCGTTTTGACTGATAAGAGGCAGATATCATCGGCGTAAGCGAGATGCTCAAGGTGCTCATGGAAGTTCCAATATCTTTCCTTTTCAGGAAATCATCATTCCCAATCAGGAATAATAACGACGACAAAAGGCATGCTTGTCGTACTGAAGTTGTCATTATGCGAAATTCTGGATCTAAAGTTTTTATAGTGCGCACGAATAAGAGCAACCAATTTCATTGTTAAGCTATCAAAAGCTGTGCTATAGCCTTCAAAGGTTAGTTGGAGAGTTGTCTGTCATTCTTAAGATTGGTCCACAATGATACGCAGAGTGCTGATTTGGTCGACGCAGGATCGGTTGCTTCTGCAGCTTGCTTACTGTTTCTCCAAAGTGTTGTCCATGGTGATTTTAATGCGATTTAACAGCGCACTCAACAGGATCTTTGACGCTATTGACAACAACATTATTCCCCTAAAATTTTTGCAGAGCGACAGGTCACCTTTCTTTGGCAGTACCAACAGGATGCCTTGGAATCAAGCATCGGGGAGTTTCTCTTCATCGCAGATAGCACTAAAATAGGCTGAAGAAGATTTGCAGATGCCACTATTTAAATATCAATTGCCAATTCACAGCCATAAAGTGACAGTTTGGTGTGCATTGTCAAGCAGTGGAATAATTGAATTTTTTTTGGAAAATCTTCTTTCATCTTCTTTCATAGCGTTACAACGCGGGCTGCGTCAAAGCTTCCTTCAAAATGCTCCTCCAAAGCGGTCTATCTTAAGCTGTTGCTTCGTATTTATGTATTTCCAGCTTCTTAAGATCATATTCCACTGCGTCTATCCAACGGTTCCTCGGTCTGTCTTTGGCCTTCACGCCCGTTAGCTTTCCTGTCCAGGCTTTCTTCACGATACAGTCAAGAGGCATGCGGATCACATGACGTAGCGATCTTATGCGCTGCGTTTTAACAAAACGCACAGCTCTCTCGTTCTGAGTTAGATCGTTCAGTTCAGAGTTCAATCGGATTCTATAGGTACCATCATCCATTCTAATTGGGCCAAATATCTTTCTTAAAATTTTTCTTTCCATGCGAGCAGTCTGAGCACAATCATCAACCTTAAGAGTCCATACCTCACAACCATATGTTAGGATTGGTCGAATAAGAGTCTTGTACATAGTGAACTTTGTAGCTCTAGGCAAAAGTCGGGACTTGAATAACTTAAGGTGGGCGTAATACCCTTTGTTGGTGGAAGTTGAATCACCGCTACATGCGAACATAACTCCTAGGTACTTGAAATGCTGCACTGTTTCAAAAGTATAGGCTCCCACATGGAAATTTGGCGTCTGTGCAGGCCGCCTCGATTTCAACAGATATTTGGATTTGCCCTCGTTTACAAAAAGGCCAATATCGTTCGCAATTTTGTTAATTTTTAAGAAATTTTCTTTTAAATCATTCCTATTTCTTGCGAGAATAGCGATGTCATCTGCATAAGCACATATTTGGGTTGTTTTAGTTATCAAGGTACCACCTTTGTTGACTTCCCTTACGACAAAGTGCAGCATCAAATTGAATATGACTATTGATAAGGGATCATCTTGTTTTACACCTGTTTAAATTGGGAACGACTCTGTGAGCTTCCCTTGAATGATCACTTTTGCTTGTGTATTTGTGAGCGTTCGCTAACGAGCCTTATTCGTTTGGCAGGTATTCCAAGAATGGAAAACCTTTGAGGGCAAGAACTTCTTAGGGACGGTTTCTCCTATCGGTGCATGCTGGATGGTTATTTTCTGCCAAAGAAATAATATCTTTTCTTAAGTACCTCTTAATTCCTGTCCTCCCTGACGAAACATAGGGCCTTTACAATACGCTTCCAACGGTACCGATACTTCGCGAGGTCTTTGACAGATTTTCTTTGAAAGATTTTCCTGCAGCCATAAGTTCTTTTTCGAAAGTTCTCTTCCAAGTGAACCTGGGCGTCCTTTTTTTTCTACTGCCTTGCGGGCTCCAATCGAATGCTTCCCTGCATATTTCTGTGGGATCCTTTCGAAAAGTATGGTCACTGCTTGTAATTCGCCCAAAGCTCTCTGTTGGTGATTATGCTGGACAACCAAATCCGCAATAAACGTCTTAAACATTTGTTGGCAAAAACTTACAGCTTCGCAGCTGCGAACAGGTCTGTCATGGGAAAAATCTCACACCCATACAAAAGGACTTAAGCAAATTTGCTGAACACCAGATATAGAGTCAAAGGTGGACGATAGACTTCCGATAGACATTATGTTGAACTCTGCATTTGAAGCTATCGTACTAGGCTTTAGTAAGCTGGATGATTTTGGGCGCAATGTCGCGACGATATTGAGCGTCCTAGATGCAGTCGAGGAAAACGAGGTGTAACGTCGCTCTATGTACGTTTTACCGACTGCTCAACAATTATTCTGAACGTGTTGATTTGGTCGGCACAAGCACGGTATGTTGAGCTGCTTGTTTATGCGGTCCAGGAGTCCTCTTGTAAAAACTTTCGACGGAATAGATAGCAACATAATTTCCCTATAGTTTCGCCACTCTCTTATGTAGGTCTCCCATTTTTGGGACAGTAACTAAGACTGCCTTCAGTACATACACTTGGCTTCAGCAACATATGTTTAGCATATATGTACGTTGCCCCGCGAAGCTTTAAAGTTACCCCTCGTATGCTATAAGTATGTTTGTTTGTTTATATTTATGCATTGAAGAGTAGGTGGCTTACACCGGCCTCATGCGATATTTTATTTATTATTGGAATTAAAGCGGTGCCCATGAGAACCCAAACACACGCATACAAAAGAATAAATTAAGTGTATGAGTGTGAGCATAAAAATATGAAAACAAACAAAAGTTGCCACAGAGCAACGCCACATCACAGCAACGCCGTAAAGTATGCTATATAGCACAAAATGTAACGCACCGGAACGGACAACGTATTACATAATCTCCCCAGAGCAGCAATGAGAATAAACAATGGCTGAATATTAATGCTCAGAGATGAAGAAGAAGAACAGAAAAAAATTCGAGAAATTTTTACCATTTTTCATTGCGAATGAGGAGAGAAAAATTTTGTGCTGAAAGATTTAAATATTTTTTTTTACTTTTATCGCGAGTGAATTTGAGGGCAGCAGTTGATCTGTGTGTGTGTTTTTTTTTTTTTGAATTTTTGTTTGTTTTTGTGTTTTTTCGTACTTATACGCGCACAATAAAGGCGCTTTTCATGCTTCACTGCCCAAGACGTGCGGGTCACTGCAAAGCGCTGCGCGAAGTTCAAGCGGCAGTTTTCGTGTCACTAACGGGTTGGGGAAGCAGACGCCACGTGCCACCCTAAGTACACAGATGTGTGAAGGACAAACAGCATTCGTGGGTGAGTGCGAGGCAGAGTATGAGTTAACAAGCTTCTGGCTACACGCAAGTTAGCGCTTATTGATTTTAAACCTTTGCCCGTAGGCGTTGGAAAAGTTATTTGCAGGAAGTGCAAATTTAATTATAGCCAAAGAGATTAAACGCATAGTTGTGTTAATAATAATGCAATAATAACAATAACAGCAGTCGAGCACCTGTGCGAAATTAATCAGCGTAGCGTGGCAAGCAATTAGTTAGCCATTAAATTGCAAGATATTAGTTTAATAATAACACAAGTGCTAGCAATTGGCACTCATACATACAAGGTGGCGCAAAAGTAACCTTGGGATGTTTTTTGGCTGTAATTAAAAAAAAAAAATTAAAAACTTTGATTCTTCTTGTGGATTATTTGTATTTGGTCTTTTAATTTTTTTTACATCAAGTCGAGATTATGATGTCATGTAAATGGCCGCCGCCACAGTTGATTGCCATTTGAGCCCTTTTATGGCATTTTTCATCACTTTGGCTAAAACTTCCGGCGATAGGTCCTCACATTCTTGACGAAAATTGTCTTTAAGAGCTGCAAGAGTATGAGGCTTGTTGACATAAACCCGCGACTTCAAAAAGCTCCACAAAAAGAAGTCTGGAGCAGACAAATCAGGCGATCTTGCTGGCCAGTGGAAATCGCCAATACGGGAGATTAGGCGCCCGGGAAATGCATCCTTCAGCATATCGGTTGTGGCACGTGCAGTGTGTGCCGTTGCACCGTCCTGTTGGAACCACATGTTTTCCACCCCCCATTCATCAAGTTGCGGCAAAAAGAACTCGTTGATCATTGCTCTGTAGCGCTCACCATTTACAGTAACCGTTTGGCCAGCGACGTTTTCGAAGAAAAAAGCTCCGATGACTCCTCCAGCGAAAACAGCACACCATACAGTGCGCTTTGAGCGGGTGTAATGGCTCTTCGTGGGTTACACGCGGATTTTCAGTGCACCAGAAGCGTAAATTTTGCTTATTTACGAACCCGCTAAGATGGAAATGGGCCTCATCACTCATGATTATTTTTGATGAAAAATCATCTTCCTCTTGGTGGTGATTAAGGATGGCTTGAGCGTATGTTAGACGCGATTGGCGATCAGCAGCTAACAGCTGATGCACCGTCTGGACTTTGTACGGAAATTCGCTGCAAAGACCGTCGACTGATACCCATTTGCGTGGCACGTCGTCTGGTCGATGTCGACGGCGCTTCCATGACATCCTCGGCTACAGCAGCAATATTCTCTGCAGAACGGCTACTCCGGGGTCTGTCATGCCTAGCAACAACTCGTGTTGTGTCAGTCTCTTCGAGGCGAGCGGCTAAACGTCGCAGTGTTTCACCAGTAGGCGTTGGACGGCGCAAGAAATCTGCGACGAAATTCACGTTTTGCCATAGTCACCGACCGATTATTGGTCAAATAGTCAATAGTCAGCAATATTCCGCGTTCTGGAGCAGTGTAGCGTAACATTGTTTATTAACGTGTATTTCGCATGTGTTTACTACACAAATGTCAAAACAGAACTGACATTAGGGGTCAATCGCAAAATTTATAGCATTTTCTGATAGGAGGATTACTTTAGCGCCACCTGTTGTAAAGGGCGGATCGTCGGCTAGTTTTCAAATCACATTCTCTTTGAGATTTCTGTATACTCTAATATTGGGCTAAATAAGCAATAATTTAAATTGTTTCCGAATTTTCTTCACTGCCTACGCTTTTGCAAAGCCAGCAACTGCCTTGCATTTTGCAATAATCGCCCATGCGCCAGCTAGCAATTTACGTTCGCAGCGCTCAAAACTTCTCAAGCAGAAAATTACCCGTTGAAATGTTCATATGAAATGATAAATTGCACTTTCAAACAGGCAGTCATTGATATTCCAACCAGTTTCAACACAATGCATTTCATCCACTTCAGCGCTTAACTGGCGCTTTCAACAGTCGCAGAAGTGACAACAGCGGCAAATTGCAATGAGCGCAATTTTTCGTTGCATACTTAGAAGCGCCACACCGACTGGTTGGCATTCATGTCCATGCTGCGCATATATTTTTCATCATACTAAACTTTGAAGAATTGCATGCGAAGTGCATGCGTAGTAAATTTGTTGCTTTTCAGAAAGTCGTAGGGGCACAACAGCACTAACAGTGTGGAGAGCAGCAACTGTTAGTGCTGTTAAAAGTTATGTTGTGCGTTAACATGAGACTGGTGAGACTGGCTGATGTGCCGCTATAAAGCGGATTAGCAGTAAGCCGAAATGGCTTTAGTTTTAAAAGTGGCTCATGTTATGTGACCTTGAGAATTTGAACTCAATGTGAGAAAAAAATGTTGGAGAACGTATTTGGATATACTTTGCTTTATATTATGGGGATTACGGGTGGTACAATTTTAAATTCCTTTTGGGCTCAGTAAAGATAAAATTTATATATATTTTCTTGATATTTCAAAAATTTTACTTCCTACATTAATAAAAAATTATGAAATATGCTTTCAATATAGGCAAACTATTAAGCAAGTTATTTCCAAATACAAAAAAATCAAATCAACAAACACAAATTTCTTTACCCTTACCCTTAAAAAGGGTCAAAGCGGCTGAAAGCTAAGAAAGTTTACTCACTAATCACCTTCTCGCATTCACAATAACCAAAAATTGAAATAAATAACTTATGAGGCACCAAAAAGCACACCAGTTATTCACTACTAATTTGTGTTCAATGAAACGAAAATGGTTCTCTGTTCCATTCAGACTTATTTTATTCCCTTAAAAGTAATCTCTATGTAGCCAATACCGGATAACAGAACAGAGTCTGAAGTAGCAGTCAGGCTGGCCTAAAGCTACTGACAAATGTTCGTAAAATAAAATAAATGATTGGTACACTTCTATCAGGTGTTTGGCCGAGCTCCTCCTCCTGTTTGTGGCGTACGTCTTGATGTTGTTCCACAAATCGAGGAACCTACAGTGTTAAGCCTACCCCGAACGGCAAAAGGGTTTTTTATGAGGAGCTTTTTCATACCATTGCCATTGCCTGGCGAGGGACGGCCGCTATTAGAAAACAGTTTTTCTTCATTTTGGGAGTTCCATGCATGGAGATTCGAATCCACGCACCAACCCATTCGGTTATGGTTGCCACAGTATGTTTGTAGCGGATCGTACCTCCTTAACATTTTTCCGGCAATGTAAGCTGAGACAAAATTCCGACGTGAAATGGACCAAACTTCAACACTGCGGTATCCAAGATAAGGAACTAACAGGTGAACTGGCAAACTGTATATTGGTTCAGGTATTGCAACAACCTCGGTGGTCTAGCGTAAGTGCACTAGCCTGCCATCCCACAGGTTGTGATTTCGAATCCCACGTAAAGCATGGTCCTCGCAATTTTCCAAATTTTCCTAATTATAACATGTAATATAATAAAAAAAAAAACAAATCATTCCTTAAATCCAAAAACGTATCCCTTCCTTCCTTACACCCGCACAATAGTCAGCGCATTATTTGCATTGTGGCTGCTAAAACAAGCAAAAACAAAGAAAAACACACAGTTACACATTGCATCAGGTGCTCCAGCAAGAGGAAGCCAGCAGCCGCGGTAATAGCGCATACACACCGCTTTAGTGAAGTCCACAACCATCTGTGTGATCTTTCTGGTAGAAAAATGTGGCACAGAGATGGCGCTCCATGCAGTAAGAAGGCGTCGTTCCTAAGCAACGGCAGGTGGGCATTCCCACCACTTAGACTGGGACCAGAAATCAAATAAATTAACGAAATAAACGCAATCCAAGTTTTGTCGAGGCCATATGCTCCCGAGAGTAGTGAACAAGGAAGAAAACAATTGCAACAACCATCAATTGATTTCGGATCCACATACATAAAGGAAACAAGTTCCGTTGGTGCATATGCCTAAAAATTCTTTAAAAAGCTGAACACAGCACTAGTGGAAGCCCTTATAAATCAGAGAAGGAATGAGTTACGATTCCTGAATGAATTGATAGTGTGTCGCAATCTATGATACCAACGTATGGCTGCACTAGACAACATCGGCAACCTACTATGGGTCTCCTGTTGGAAAGAGGATGGTAACTAAGCGGGCTTTCACCCAGTTTTCGCTCAAGAAGTGCATTTCGGGTCAGTTGTATTGGCGATGAACGGACTATATTTTCTCTATTCCTTGACAAACATTTCAGATTCATACCAAATTCAGAGAAGTTGAAAGAAGAGTAAAATGTGTTATTGCACCCACTCCCTGTCTTCCCTCTGAAGTCTGAAATGCAATGGGCATCTATGCCGGAGTGTTTCAGTCTTGGTCAATAACAGGGTTGAACATTTTGCACTACTACTAAATTGCACTATCACTAATTTTTTGGTGGTAGTTAAAATAAGGGTTTCATTATCACTAAATCTTCAAATCACTAAATTCGCTTATTTCACTATTTATTTAGTGCACTATGTCCGACCCTGGTCAATAATTATGCTTCTTAAATCCAGTCTATCCTTTACAATTATTCCGAAATTTCTTCTAGTTTTCAAAACACTTTTTGCGGGATGGTTTTCCAATAACTTTTAGCTCTTTCTGAATACTCTCTTCCATCACAGGAAACTAGCACAATCACGCCAGCTTATGTCAGGTGAATTCGAAGCTATTGGAGTGATATTAATGTTATTTTTGTTCAAATAGGCGCCTGCTAATAAGACGTTCTATGCAAATATAAAATAGTTCAGATCAAAGGTTTTATCATGAATGCAGAAAATGATGTATAAAACTTTGCTACGTCCTGTTCTCACTTATGTTGCTGCACATTGAAAGTTAATCATATAAACTAGCTTGAAGATTTGAAAGAAGCATTATGAGAAAAATCTACTATCCTATTCGCCTTGAAGTCGGCAAGTATCACATCCGTTACAACAACGAAATTGAAAACCTTATCGGTGGAGCGAATGTAATACGTTTTATTACAGCGCAGCGCAGGATTAGATGGATTGGCCACATCATAAGAATACCCAAAGAAACAATCCAAAAAGGAGTGTTTACTTGGCGTCCAATTGGAGGAAGAAAGAGAGGCCGACCAAGAAAGAGAGGGCTTGATGACGTAGAAACAGACTTAAAAGCGTAATTGGAGAAATGAAGCAAGAGAGAGACTGAATTGGAGGAAGATTGTTGATGAAGCTACAGACTGTGAAACTAAGAGAGTGAGAGGCGCTTGCAACTGTCATTTTCTACCCAGCGCTTCAATGCGCACACACAATGCTCCCTACTTGGGAAGGCGCAAGGAGTTTGAAGTAAGCGAAATCAGGGCAATAACAAAAAAGAAAACGATTTACAGACCCACTTGCTTATGGATTTATTTTCTCGTAATTTTTTGGTTTTGGTTCGTGTGAGAATCGCCAACCTGGCGATTGCTGGCTCGCTTCGTAGACTAATATTACTAGGTTGATATATCGGCACCGTTATATGGCTTTCCAAAGTGTCATTTGTATACATTACAACTTCACCTAAGACATATTCATGAGACATATTTTGACTATGATAATAGATTGCCACGTCAATTTTCAAAAATTAACCTACAATGGCAAATCTTTTTGGCAAAAGCAGTTCCGAAAAATTAAAACTAAATCTGGCTTACGATATCCCCTCTCTCTCTTGGCATAAGCCTCTCATCAACTCATCTCATCACCAAAAACAAAGCATCGATCTAAGCGAGACACCAATATCAACGCCCATCTCCCTGATGTTCGTACGAGCCCAATTTTTTATATGAGAGCAACTGTTAGCTGCTTAGCAGAAAGGGTTTTTTTTGTACTGTTTTTTTCGTTCGAAAAGTCTTAAACTGAATCAAAAGGAAGCCTAAATTTTTCATGCTTAAAGAACCAAAAACTTGGATAGACTGACATGTGGAATGCCATTGAAAATCAGCCATATTTTTTGGAACGAATAACAAATTTTAAAAATAATGGTTTTTTTCTCATGATTCTGAAAGAGCGCCATTACATCGGAAGCCGAAAACGCAGGAATGACCAAATCAAAATTCAGAACAATGACGATTTTTTTTTTTTATATTAATCGGAGTGTGCACCTTAATGGCTTGTTGAAAATCAAATCATTAGTTAGCATTAGTATCTGCACATCCCTGCTGAATTCGATTTCTATTGAATTTTGGGAACAAAAAGTCGAAAACCAACTCGAATTTTGTTTTGTTTGTTGGTTGCTTGGTTATAGTGGTTTCCCTAGTAATTATCCGGGACTAAATTACCGCGTAGAGACGCCACTTTACTGGATGATGATACCGCATCCTAAGTTAAGTTAGCTTAGGATAAATGGCTGCCTTTGCGAGGCGCACACTTGGACAAACTTTCAAAATATGTCCGTTGTGATACCATCGGAGGGGAGGGGAGAAGGAGAAGGGAAGGAACCAGACCAGGTAGAAAAAAGGAAGAAGGGACTTTGGATTAGAGTATGATGACCAACAGTGGCGATTTACGTTCGTATTAACCGCTTCAAGCTACTGATGAAGCTCACCAGGTGTGTGATATTTGAACCCGCAATATCCGCATGTGTAACGAAAAAGTGAAAGCACAGATGTCTAAACCTTTGCCCGCTGAGAGCAGGGCAGCTGAGAAGAAGGCGCCTGTGATGATTCCACCTCGTACTCCAGACAGCTTCTGCGGAAAGGCCTTGAAGCAATCCCAAACCTCATCGCATGGACCCCTAACGAATAGTGTCAGGTAAGGATACCTACCAAATTCGCTGCAGCTTTGTTAGTCTTAGAAGCCAGAGCGCGAGGCCCATCTTTCCAAGAGTAGACCACATCTATCGCATCCTAATTAGTCGAACCATTTCAAACTTTTCTTTGTCCTAATTTATTAAGATTGCCCATTAGGACGCCTAATAAGTTCATTAGGTCCCCCTTTGCATACCTTCTATGTATCCCATATCATAGGAACCTCATAGCTGGATATCTACGGCATGGTTTTCTATAGCCCTGTGGAAATTGGGTCAGCAGTAGTTTTCTGTGGAAAAACAAGTCAAAGATGGTTCGCAACCCATATGAATCGAAATGCGCCAAAGAGTTGCCTGTCAAGAAGTTTCTAGCCATGTGCAACATGCCAAAGTTGGATCATTCAACTCAATTGGCGGATCTTACACCATGAAAGCTCCATCTGTTGTCCAAGGGAAAACTTTGTCTTAAAAAATAAGAAATTAGTGCATTGGGGCTATGAAGAAGGCATCAACACTCGCGCTGAAGGAGGAAGATTTCCAGCACTGCTTGAAAGATAGAAGATTCGCATGGAGGTGTTAGAGATAGGAGAGGGATATGTTTAATACACACAGCCGCATTCATTAAATATACTAACATCAGTATTCGCCAAATTTTGCCATTTATTCTTACTACCCCAAAATCTCTTTTACAGTCACAAACTCATCCTTACGGCCACAACTGGCCAGAGTGTTGTGTAAAATTGTGTAAAAATGTGAATAAAAGCAAACAGTGCGAAAAAAAAATAAATGCCAACAAACAAAAACCAAGCTTCTTTACTGCACACACATACGAGTGTAGATAAATATAACAACACATACATATACGAGCACGTGCACGCAGTTAAGTCGCTTATAATTAGCGCAGTAATTAAGCGAAAAAATAACAACAACAAGGAATTCAGTGCGAAACTGAAAATTTCACACAAAATACTTACTAGAACAAATTGCTTGTTTGGAAAGCCCCACATGGCATGGCATTAAAAACATAAATGTAAGTGTGTGAGATACCGAAAGTAGCCCTGTGGGGATTTTCATTAGGACCGAACTAGTTTGATTCTAGTGAGTTTAGCACTGTTACTGATTTGCATTACTTCCCTTTTTTCATACAAACAACTGGTGAGATTTACACGGAGAGAAGTGCTAAGAAGGGACAATCTTTCGGTAACTCGGACCTAATACTGAGTTCAACTGATACGTTCGCGAGAAAACAATTTTTAATTTAATATTTTTGGGTCCGGTAAAGGATGTATAATTTCTGCAAAAAAAAAATTGATTTCAAAAGATCGATTTTTTCGTGGATTTTTTTGGGAAGGAAAGAAATATTCGATTGAAACGAAACTGGTCTGGTTTTATTGTTATATATTTCAACAGTCTTCTCAAATTTTTTCATTGAAATATATGTCATATTATGCCTGGTACAAGCGTTTTGCCGAGGCGTCTCGAGTGTGCATGTGTCGTGCGGCGGGAAAGATGCAGGTCGTAATTTTCATCAGAAACCAAAAACCCAAAAAAATTTTATTTTAGTATAGTATAGCTTCAAGTTAAACCAAGAAAATTAAACAAAAAGTGAGAAATTCAACAATTTTTTGCTAATTAAAAAAACATCATTTTTTTGGAAAAACAATTTCAAATCACTTTAGATTGTTTAAAAAGTGGGTTAATCATAACTTTCTTAAGGTTTTTTAGATCCGACTAGAAGAGAATTTATTTCCAAGTACAATCAATGTTATCTCGTTTCGATAAGACGTTTCACGTTTCCCCTATCTTTCCCGCCAATTAGGAAAAATCGCAAAAATAAAAAACCGAGAAATCGCACTTCGAGCGATCCGGCCGCACGTACACCTGCTCGACGCTTGCTCACAATTTCTTCTGTTACTCCGGAAATGTTCTGAATTTGCTTCTGAAATTTTGAGGACACATTCCTGGATAGTTTGGGAAGCCTCTAAAGCAGGCTCCCCCCTTAAATCTTTTGCAAATTCTCTCATATGAAAAAAAAACACCACGTTGAATAAACTTGAAGGTTCATAAGGGTTATGTGGGTATAGTGAGCTAAAAAAAGGTTTCAATTTATCGGCAGATTTTTCAAAAAAAAAAAAAAAAGAAAACGCGTCATACATTATTTTTGCTTTTCTAAATTTAAGCCAAGCATGGCCTTTTGTGACAACTTTCAGATAATATTCTTCATTTACTTTATGCCTTCTTTGTATATTGACAATTTCTGCAGTCTTTGACCTTGACGAGTGGGAATAAAGAGTGAGGAGCACTCTTCATTTGTGTGCTCTTTCTTTTTTGTTTCTATAGAAAATGCTGCTGAAACGCAAAATTTTTCAGAGGAAATCAAAAATTTGTGTATCTGCTTCCCAATACTTTAATTGGAAATAATTTAGATTCGTTTGCTGAAATATTCAATCATTAGGGCAAAAATGGTAATTAAATTAAAAGAAAGAAAATGGTGCAAAATTTATTGCCACCTCTACGGATACGTTAAAAAATTTCGCTTTGTAAATTATATCTTAAACTTTTTAAATAATCAATTCGTAGTACTTTTTTAAAAAAAGTAAATACTTATATTCCATTTCAAGAAATTTTAATGGCAAACAAGTGAATAAGTCAGGACCCTGGGCTATTTTTTGAAGATATTGCGAGGGATTTAAGAAATTGGGCTAAGGTAGATTAAATTTTTTTTGAGATTTTATTAATCTCATGAAGTCTTTGTGAGAGAATACCCATAATTGAATTGTATAGGAAATATATTCGTAGAAATGTTTAACACTCTAAGGCCTTTTTAAAGAGGAGCCCGTTTCTCCAGAAGTCTCTGGCGGTGATCATCACAAGTCCTTGGAGATTCATCGTAAGGGATTAGATACACTTGTAAGGCTGAAAAATCACGTTTTTTTTGAGAATTTCTAACAAAGAACGATTTTATTAAACAAAAAAAAATTTGTAATTATTCAAATAATGTCTACTTTGAAGTTAATTATAGCACATAAATTAGTGAAAATATTGAAGTGCACGGCTTATGTAGATGATCTCCCAAGCGTCCTCCAAAAAAAAGCGTTCGGCGGTAGAAAAAAATATCTCCGGTTTGGATTGCCTCAAATCGGAAAGCCAATTAGATTCTTTTCGTGGATAGATAAAGCTAGGTATTAATAGAAGGAATAGTCAAAATGTTAATATTTGATAAAATGGCGGCCTTAGCAAAAAAAATCGAATGCTCTACATAAATTTTCGGGAAAAATTGCCTAAAAAAAATAGAAAAAATCATCAGAATTCTTGTTCCTTCCATTAGTACCTGGATAATATATCTGAGAAGGTTGTGTTAAAATTTCAAGACGATCGGTTCAGCCGTTCTTGAGGAATCGTGTCCACTGACATCGAAAACACGGTTTTGAGAAAAACGCGTTTAAAGTTTGAAAAGCACTTTACATAGGGTAAAAATTCTCTGAAACGCATTTTCAAATTTGCGTGTAACCTCGAAAATATTCACCAGAACGATATTAAATTTTCTGTGTGCATTCTTAAATATTTGTACATTAGGAAAATAAAATAAAAACAAAATCGATTTTTTGAAAATTTTAACTGTATATAAAGAGAAATTAGTTTTATTAATAGATAATCTTGCGCCAGATCGAAATTTTTTTTCAAAATTAAATGTGTTTCAGATTTTCAAGAAAAAAATCGACAATTGTTAAAAAAAATCGAAATTTTGAAAAAAACTCCTTCAACTCCTTCTATGTTTGAATTTTTAGTGAAGTCTACCAAACGCTTTTTAAGTTACAGTGATTACCAGTTCAAAAAACATAGTTTTGAGAAAAACGCATTTAAAGTTTTGCCATCGAGCGCCCGAGTGCCCTTTGTTAATTCTTGATTAACTCGAAATTTATTTGTTGGATTTACTTCAAATTCTCACACAATACTTTTAAGATATTATACTTTAGGAAAATGCACAAAAAGCAATCCTATTTTTTGAAAATTCTGTTTACCTATCAAATTACGTTTACTTATCAAATAAAGGATCAAAAATACCCATTGTGAGAGATCAGAATGGGTTAAAATGTTTTACGAAAAAATTGCCATCGAAATTTTGTTTCAAGTGCCCAAACATTTTACCTAGCACAGACTAATACTTTATGATTTTTTTCTAATTTTTCACAACAGCCCTGGTCGCAAATATGAAAATTTAATTTTAGCAACAAAAAAATTTTTTTTTTGCTTTCATGGATTGCGCCCTTTGGGGGCTTGGATACGTTCACCCGACGCCATAGTTCTGCAGAAATATTTTTCTCATCTTGACCATCTCTGTTTTTCTTCATTTAAATGTTCGTAACTATATTTCCTACAGAGCGTGTGAGCGCAAATACATTTATTTAAGTCTTTTTATATATTGTGCATATATTAAAAAAAAAAAAACCCCTCTAATAATTTGTATTGCCGCATGCAAGTCACACTCCCATCTGCACTCCTAAATACTAAAGTGTAAGCATGTATGTAAAGCAAAAACAAAAACAAAAACAAAAACAACACAACTTAACAGCATGTCCGCAAGCAACAATAAATTCAACAATCATTTATGTAAATCGCTACACAAGAAAATTTACACGCACGCACTAATTACCACCGCACAGCTCATATTACCCACACACGCACACATGTCACATGCATACATGCATGTGTGTACAATAATTGGATGCGCACAAACGTGGACTACAAGAGCAGCATGAACAAAGCAAAAAATTCACAAAAACAAATAAAATTAACACACACATACATACACACATTTGGAAAAATTCTCGAAAGAACTAACAAGAACTTATATTTCTTCTTCTGCAGCGTGCGCAACATTAACCGTAAAACAATTTATAATGACAGCGCTTAAAAGTATGCAACATTTCAAGCACTAACGCGTAAAGAGCCTAAATGTATGCGTCATTTAAATAAATTACATGGAAAAACTGCAAAAGCTTTAAAAATATTGACCTAACAAAATTGGAAAAGGAAAATTCAGAGAACTCAAGAAACAAATAAAAAAACAAAGCAATTACAAAAAATATATATTTATGATGCTGAAAGCGAACATTACTAAGAATTATATTTATAAGTGTAATTACCACAACATTGCGATTACATGAAATTACGACAAAGAAAAATATCCTATCGAAGTTAACTAAATTAAAGCGCGGCAAAATGGGAAAAATTGCAGTCAGCAACTGAAGCGCAGATTCCCAGAATTAATGAGAACTAAAGAATTACAGCAGAGGCAGTAAGCTTACACACACACACACACCAACAAAGCAAATCAACTGCAGCAAAAACGTGGTTAAGTTCACTGCATAAAAATACGTAGAAAGCCAATTTAAGGCAATAATTGCGCACACTGAAGGCCATAAAACAAAGTCAAGAATACGAAGCCAGTACACAGGAGCTGCGAAAGTCTACTACCACCTGCTTACAAATACAAAGAACTGAAAAAGGAATTGAGAAATTTAATACAAGTATTAATTACAAAGCGCTGTAATGCCTATGCAATGACCGGAGCAAAATCTACAACTGTAAAGAGTCAGTCCAAGCCAAGCATAGCACAGCAACATTAAGTAGCTCTAAGGGAGACAGTGGCTTTTGACATAGAAAACTTTAATTTAAGATTCGCGAAAGTCGTTTTTGAGCAGTAAAAAGCAGCGTTGCAGACATGGCAGAAGGCGATAATTACGACGATGAGGTAAATTTATTTTTTCAGTTTTTATGAAAATTTGTAGATTTCAATGAATTGTGTCCAGTAATTTATAGAGGTATAGAAGCATAATTTAAAGGGTTTTTCAATAAGGGCGGGTAGATGTTGAAATGGAATAAAATGGAGTTTGCTGTGTGGCACGTAGCGCCGTCCTGCTAGAACCACATGTCGTCTAGGTCCATATGGTTCAATATGGGCCATAAGAAATTGGAAGGCTACCAATTCTACCGAAAAATGGGCGCAATGCGCGCAACGTTTGCGTTAATGAACACTCATTTTGATAATAAAGTTTTATCATTTGAACGTGCTGTTGAATCGTGTAACTTGTCATGATGATTTGGCATAAATAACTGAATAATAAACAAAAGATTTGACAGATGTCACCAAAACAAAATGACTGCCACAGGGCGCCAAAATCGACCCGCACCAATTGAAAAACCCTTTAGAATGATACCCGCGGTCTACGGCCCATACATTTTGCAAAAAAAATTTTTTTAAATGCCCTGCATATGCCTCGAATTGGGGTGTCCGGCTAAGAACGATAAAAAAAATCTATATGAAACAACAACGATCTCATATATGAAATTCATCATGTATAGGATAGTTAGTCACTTTAGTAGCCGCATCGGCTTCCCCGGTCACTGCTATTTTTGATGAATGTTTGAATTTGTATCAATAATAAAGTAGCTCTACATATTTTTTGTTTGATATTAGTGAATAAAATGTCTCACGAATCTAATTTATTTTTACGTAGATGGCAACCATACTCAAAATATTATTCTGACTGAAATTTTGTCAAGCTTACTTCTAGAACTAATCTCCTTTTATAAATTTTAATACTCACAATATAATATTCAGGCATTTTTAATAAAAAAGTGGCAACCCTACTCAAATTTTTTTAATAATAAAAAGGTTCTACCAATTGGCTGTTTGATATTAGTTATTAAAATTTCTTACGTATCTAATTTATTTTTTACTTGGGTGGCAACCATGCTCGAAAAAAATAGCTAACTTAAATTTTGTTCTAAAACGAATATTTTTTTTATAAATTTTTATACTCACAATATAATATTTCTACGTTTTTAATAAAAACATGGCAACCCTACTCCATTTTTTTCAATAATAAATTACTTCTACTCATCTTTCGTTGGATATAAGATATTAAATTTATGAATATTAAAATTAATATTAATTAATAAAACTAAATTAATTTTATATAAGTGGCAACCATACCCAAAAACTTTTCTCGCTTAAATTTTCTCAAGCAGTTCACTTCTAATACTACTCTTTTTTTATCACTTTTATTACTCCAAATATAATTTTTAACACATTTTTAATAAAAAGTGGCAACCCTATTTATTAACTTTTCAATAAAAAAGTACTTCTATACATTTTTCTTTTGATATAAGGCTTTAAAATGTCGTCTGTATATAATTTAATTTTACATCGGTGGCAACCATATTAAAAAAAAGTTCATTTAAATTTTCTCAAACAGTTTACTTGGAAAGTTATTTTTTTATAAATTTTAATACAATATAGTACTTAGAGTTTTTTATCAAAAAAGGTGGCACTTTACTCAATATTTTGTTTCAATAATAAAGTGCTCACAAGTTTCGTTTAATATTAGATATTAAAATATCTTCTGTATCTAATTTGTTTTTACATAGGTGGTAACCATACTCAAAAAACTGTTCGGACTTAAATTTTACTCTAAAAGTAATCTTCTTTTATAAATTTTAATACTCACAATATAATATTCAGACATTTTTAATAAAAAAGTGGCAACTCTAGTCAAATTTTTTCAATAATAAATTACTTCTACTCATCTTTCGTTAGAAATCAGATTAAATTTGTTAAAATTAGAATTAATTTATTTTAAATTTCCTAAAAGTAGGCATCGTTTTTCTAATTTTGCTAATTTTAAACTTTATCCTTTTGGAATTTTTAATTCATCATTAGTGCTTTGTCTGTGAGAATTAAATAATCAAGCGACAACAAAATTAAATATGGAAATAAATAAAAAAGTCTTACCTACAAAGATTATAATGTTTTAATTATCTTAAATATATAATTCCTTTAATTATCTATAATAGGTGGCAACCCTATAAAGACATTTTTCTATATTAAAGTCTCTTAAGCAGTTTTCGTTTATTAAAAACATTAGTAAACGTTCTGTTAATTATATTATTTATTTCATTCGTTTGAATATTCATGAGAGGCGGCAACCCAATGTTATGCAATTCAACAACTTTCGTTTACTAGTGACAATGTTATGTATTTTATTAATGAGGTTATGTATTTTACTCATTTAAATAATTCAAATAGGTGGCAACTCTGTTCAGAGATATGCTTGTATTAAAGCTTTCTCAAAAATATTTCGTTTGATACCAACATTTCAATATATTGCTTAATCACTCTATAATATATTTTAAAATTTTTGCTATACGGCAACCCTGCCTAAAAAAAATGCTCGTTTTAAACTTGTTTGTAACTTTTTTGTTTGCTGCCACTATAATCATATTTTTTCTGTTCAACTTTCGAATCGGTAGCCATAGTTCCAAATTCATGTTTCTCAGTTTTCCAGGAAAATTTCCAATTTTCCGGGCAATTACACTAATTTAAAAGTATGGGGTGAATCGAACGCGCCTGCTAGAAAAATAACAATAAAAGTGGTCTCTAAGTAAAATAATTGTGGGTCGCTAAACTCACAAAAGATGTACGTTCTTTTAAAAAAAAAATGGACTTCAAAATGGTTTCGGAGTAATTTATTTGAAGTCTTATAATATTTAATATTATTCTTAACTTTACCAATCGACATAATCGCCCTATTTCGCAAAGGTACTAATGAACAAAATCGATTAGGTGAGATATTTTCGACAGTTTTCGTGTTTACCGAGCTAAAATTTCCTTAGAATTTTTTTTTTGCGCGTTCATTTAATTTGTTAACTAGTGTTGCTTAAATTTTTATAAGCTCCTTATTTGAACTCGCAACCAAGTAAGCCACTTTATGTACACAAAATATTCTTAATAGTATTTCATAATTTTCATGACTCACTCGTTGCCTTCGCATCCCCAGCAAATATGACCAAATACGATTTGCAAAACTGCTTTTGAATAACATTGTTTTAAAGCAATAGATAACTTTCCAAATTCACTCGCTATTTTCAGCTTACGATCACTTAAGTGACTTTAGAACATTCTAATATTCAATTCAAAAGACACACTAAACTTATTTCACACTTTTCCAGCTGTTACGCCCACAAATATGCTACAAACTTTTTCAAATCGATTGCTGATATGTTGCTTCAGTTGTTTCTACGCTCGCCTGACATTTTATAGCCTACTTTTGGCTAACAATTTTACAGCTCTTTAACGAAATCAACAAAGAAAACTTCTCAATGCGCGAAAAAAGTTTTGAAGACACATAGCTGTCGATTTGCTGCTACTACAGCAGCGTCACAAAAAAGAAATAAATTGCATTCACTGGAAATCAGTTCAACTCTCACAACTTTGTTTGCTAACAAATGTGTGGCTTAGTGGGAAGATTCGTGAGTTTTGCAGTGCCCCCAAATACGAATGGAAAGATACGAACTTTGTGAAAAGAAAATCTCTGTAAGAAGTAAAATTATTCAATAAAATAATTCGATGATAGTTTAGTTTTCGATTATCAACATTCGTGAGAATATTATTTTTTAGCAACAGTTGTTGCATGGCATCAAACAAAAACATTTTCGTGGTAATGTATAGCGTGTACTTTTTGACGCTTGATTTTAAACTTGGCAAACTTGCTTCTAGTGGTCATTAATTTGGCTGCCCTCGCCTTCCCTTCTTGAGCTAGTGGAAACCCTAGTTCTTCTATTTCCTTCAAAAGATTCGCCTAGATGTTGGTCTAAAATAAATATGTACAAATTCGGATTGTGTTATTTCAGGTTGTAGGTAAGTGAAATGGTTGCAGTACCAGTTTCGCACTCCCGAATTGGCTCTAAAACGACGTTTTGATTCCATTATGAGACCTCCAACAGGCAGATATCTACAGCTAACCAGAGCTGTTCATGTAACGGAGAAGATTGGTGGGATTTAGGTTAGCGATGTCACAGGCTGTTGAAGAAGGAGCACCCTGTGACCTAGATCGTCTAGCTGCCAAACACGGATATTTAAAGAGAAAGTGTTCAATAGTCTCCTTCCCTGAAAGGTCCCCACAGTTTCTGCAATGAGCTTGAATGGTAAAGTTAGCTTTTCTGCGTATGTGCCGATCGTCCAATGACCGGTACACACAGCAACGACTTTGGATATTGAATGGCTGGGAGTCTCCAGAACTTTCTGAGTCCTCTGCCTTTGTACGGGGGAAAAAGAGTTTTCGAAACAGCGCATGAAGAAATAGAGCTCCATCTTTTCTGCGCTTTCTCGAAAAATAAGTTATGCAATTCCCCTTTAACAACAGTCAGGTGGATGGCAATGACCGGGTAGGAGACCTCTGAGACCAATTTAGTCGACCGCTTCCTGGCAAGCTCACCAACAATTTCACTTCCCTCTACATTCGTATGCTCTGGAACCCTGATCAGAGAAATATTACCTGCACACCCAAGAGATTTAATCTTCTCTATACAGAAGTTGACTGGTTTGGATCTGCTGCATCAGAGTGTCGTCAGAGTTTTGATCGCGGCTTGACTATCGGAGAAAATGTGAATATCTCCCTCGCTTCCGCGTTCCCTAAACATTTTGCATGCCTGCCAGGTCCCAAACATTAGCAGTCGTCTGAAAAACATTAGCAGTATTCGGTAATTTTAAGGAGGGAGGGGCTAATTTAGTGAAAACCCCTGCTCCGACTCCTGATTCCATATTGCAGCCGTCAGTGAGACAGAGATACTAGCTTCCGTGCAGATTTTTTAATCGTTCTAATTCTGTCTACTTGGAAAGATTGCTCTGGCAACACGCTCAAACTCCAGTTTGCGAATCGAGAGATTTGCCCTAAGCTCAGAGACATACGTTGCTAACTGCCTAAAAGTGCTACCGTGTTCCTTGAGAGATTACCTTCAGAAGCCAACCTTCTTTTACCTAATTGCACTTGGAGCAGCGATGGAAACTGCCTATTCGAATTCCTAATACAACTTTTAACAATTATATAGTACGTGAAAAATGGCATCATTAAGATGTTCACCATAAGCGCAAGTCTTCATTTAAAATCCGCCAAACAGTTGATTTATGAGTTCCTAATTCTTCAGAATGTCGAGATATCGATATTCAAGGTTGTTCAGCAAAAATTTGTGCTACAGTAGCAATATTCTCAACATTACGTCCAGTTTTTTGATCCGTCAGTCGTTGAGGATAGCAACAACAGAATCAGTTTCTTGGAATTTCTTTACCAACCTTTGAATTTTCGACTCATTAGGACTCCTTTCCACCGAATATTGCGACAAAACTTTGAAAGACCCCATTATAAATGGTCTTGGCATCATCTAAGTGGCCTTTCTAAAAATCAACTGCTTAAGCTAACCCGCTTCATCAAACCTAAATCAACTTAATATTTTTCGGTTTTCGTGAGAAACACGACAGAATTGAGCAAGTCAACCGCATCAGCTCCAAAAAAAGGAATGCTTCTGAACGACGGGAATATTGCTCAGCCATATTTCTTGATGTAGCTCAAGCGTTCAACAGAGTAGGGCACGAGGGACTTGTCTACAAAATCCAACGCACACAGCCACAAAGCTCACACAAAATATAAGAATCTTGTCTTACAAATCAGGTGTTTATGGTAAGATCTAAAAACTGCCTAACTGATGAAGTCGATATTAAATCCGGCGTACTACAAGGCAGTGTACTAGATCCGCTTTTATATGTAATATACACGGCTGACCTTCCAACAAACCCGCAAATATTTACATCCGCAAAGACCGTCCAATAAGACCGTCGGGTGAACTCAACAGTCAACTGAAACCCATAGTAAAGTGGTTGGCAGACTGGCACATCAAAGTGAATGAGCAAAAGTGTAAGCATGTGACTCTTACGCTAAACAGAAGCGACAGCTCGAGTGCATATCTAAACTCCACACTTATACCTCATTCGAAAGAAGTTACCACCTTGATAAAAAAGTTCCCAGACTCATCATCATCAACACAGCAAGTACAGCTCGGGGTGAGCCAGTGCTTCCTTCACAAGCGCGCTTCATACGACTCGGTTCATTGCGTCTCGTCTCCTAGCACTTAACATATAAGGCGTAAATCTATATCAACATCGTCTGCCCGTCTTCTTCGCGGCCTTTTACGCTTTTTACTGCTTATAATGAGAGAGTTGAAGGTGTTTTAAATACTTCTGCTGTTGTCCGTCCTGATTACGTGTTCAAACCATCTCAGCCGCTGAGTTTTAGCGAAGCGCACAATGTTTTGACCTGATATCATTCCATGACGATACAATTTTGATAGGGACGTTAATCACAGATTTGGAAACCTAAACCAAAAAAAAAAAAAAAAAAAACACAGAACTCAAATCAGTTGAGTTAGAGCATCACCTGGTGGTAGTTCTGGGAACTTTTTGTACATACCTTGGTGTTCGTATGGACAGGCGTAACCAATGTAAGGTAATTTTACCTTTATCTAACCGAAAAAGAAAACACACGTTTCTACTGCTCGGTTGCTTTATTTCAACTAACTGTACATATTAAAACTAAGAATAACGGCTGAACCAAAATGTACATAGCCAACTATGATTCTTACAATCACGGGTTGCTATGATTCTTATAATTCTCTCTATTGGCGGCTCGGTCGCTGTTGCATACCGTCAGTTCGTCTCGTCTCAGAAGAATTGACGACCCAAGCCTGTGATGCATATTTGAAGCCCCCATGAAACCTATCCGGATGTAATATCATACAATGGCCTCCTGACTGAGTGCTTGGACTTGTCCAACCCTCCACAAATCTAATCTTCTTCTTGAAGTAGGTTATCAAGAAGAAGATTAGATTTGTGGAGGGTTGGACAAGTCCAAGCACTCAGTCAGGAGGCCATTGTATGATATTACATCCGGATAGGTTTCAGTAGAAAGAATAGAGATACGAAAGATAAACTGTGGATGGTAAGACGGATAAATTAGTTTGAGGTCACTCTTCCACAAATCTCTTGGATTCATTGATAAATCTTAAGAGATCCGGAGGAGAAGGAGTATGAACTTTATCCATACTCAGTATACGCAACCCAATATCCTAAGTCTGATTCTGGAAAACGCGGGCAGCTACAGAGAAAATGCTCTGTAGTATCGTCATCCTCAAGACATGATAGGCATATCGGGCTGTCGGCAACCCCCATGGCAGCTATATGCTGACCACAGGTGTTGTGCCCTGTGATTACATCTACCAGTACTCTCAGGTCCTTTCTACTGAGTTTTAGGAGAAAGGCCGCTATTTTCCTGTTTGGTTCTTTCACAAAGCCCTTGGCTGCTCTGCACGAGTTCAACCCAGACCAACGTCGTCTATGGGTAGACGTCATGAAGTCATCAATCCATAGTTGAATCGATGCGGAATTGATACCTAGGAAGGGTGCAGGGTGTAGTGGCATACAATGTCCAAGCAGCCAAATAAGACTAACTTTGTTGTGTTTTTCAACACTGCTTAGTTTTGTCTTACTTTCACCGACTAACTTCGAAGAGCAGCGCGGGTTAGCAATTGATTTCAGTGCAGCTTGACTACTAATTCCAACACTGCTCTCCGCCACTTTTTCTAAATTATCCAGTATGCCACTTTTAAGATGGCATAGACTTCCGTGAGGAATCCTGTGGCATAGGAGTACTTAGTGTCTTCGTCTAAGTACCATCCGCTAGAATCACTGATTTTGGATCCGTCGGTTCTCTGGTTCTCTGAATATTGCGTTAATAAGTTCTCTGGACTTAACCATTGATCTCTATCTGGATGAAATATATATATTTTTACCATTTCCATCTCCCGAAAATAATCAATACTCGCATTTTTTCTTTAACAACATGGCAATATTAACTTTATAATCAGCGCTGAAGTGGCTTCTTCAAAGACTTTCCTTAACTTCATCTCACAAAACTTAACCCAACATTCACTTCCTAAGCGTACAAAAGACAACATTTTTCAACCAACGAAACATTTTCTTAAGCGAAGTAATATTAATAATATAAACCAATGATGTGTAACATATTTTTCCACGCTTAAGACTCATTGATGCAAAAAATAAGAGTTTTCTCCGGACAAGAAACTAATAGCCAAAGTCAATCGTGAGGAAAGTATGGTTTTCAATATTATAAAGATTAACGAAAATAGCAGCAACGTCATGCACAGCGGCGTGAAGAAAGTTGACAGAAGTAATCATGAAAGGCAAACTTCGTATAAATATTGTGAATACAGTTACACGCGATTTGAGCATAAAAATTCAATTAACTGCAGTCTCAATTAATTTGTTAGAATACTGTGACAGTTCGTGCTTGAATTGAAGCCTAATTAGGTGGAAACGCAAAGATGGGGCACAGCGAACGGAAAAGGATAAACACAAAAGGCAGACGCCCGAGTTGAATGGAGCCCAATTGCAAAAAAAGCGTGAAGAAAACCTTAATGAAGGATATTTGTATGATATTTACTTATGCTGGAAATAGTTTAGAATTTCGGTTTATTTTGCAAGCCAGATCTTTGAAATATACGAAAAAAAAATATTAAAAATGTTCTTAATAATTTTAAAGCAGTAAAATTTCGTAAAAAATTAATTAAAACTCGCAAGCAACAACTGAAATTCATTTTCATTTCCTTTCAACATTTCTCTAAACTAACTTTACTGTTACTTTCTAAATAGGAAAATTCCCAAATTAAACACCTTCACTGCGCAGGCAACGAAGCGCATACATTCGCCCATTCAACAAATCTCACCCATTGAGAAATTTTCATTGTAGAAAACTTTGCACACTATCTGCGCCTGCACTTGCACTTCCTCTATTATTTTCTATTCATTTAACTGGCAACACGAGGCACAACCAGCGCATCACTATCGGCATGGCAGAGATGAGTCAAGTTGAAAGGATCAACTTTCCAATGCTCATTCATTAGTTATAATTTAATAAAATTAAGTGTATGTGTGGTTGCTGGTGTTGGTGTTGATGTAAAGGTAGTAAACTTTATAAGGCACAATCTCTTCTGCCACTCTTATATGTAAGTAATACCTTTATGCATTTATTTGAATCGTTTTCTCAGCTGCTGCTACATTTTCTTCATTATTTCACATTCTTATTTTCCACATCAATGCGTTTTGTGAATTTCTATAGGCGGCGTGGCGTGAAAGTGAAGAGTTATTTACCCGAAACTCATTAATTTACGCGCAATTCTATTGAAGTTAATTCAAGAATTCTCGCATACAGGGTGCGGAAAATAGAACTAATTTTTTAAAATTATTTAAATGAAAAGCAGCAATTTTTAAATAATATTAGCTTTAAGAAAAAAAAAATTCCATTATTTTCTCTGTAGATGGCTGTAACTATCGATATCTCGTAAAATATCAATCAAACAATTTAAAGTTCAGACATTTTTGATGTTAAAAAAAACTTCGATAACGTCGAAAGTGTCGAAATCACATAAATAATTATTATAAGACTCAATTCAAGAAAATTAGTAATCGACTATATCATGTCTATGTTATCTCAATCGATTTTCAGGTGTTGGAAAATTTAGAAACATCAAAATTCCAAAATGCGATATCTCAGCGAAAAAAATGATATTTGAGCAAACTCAACGCCATTTGAAAAAAAAGGTTTGTATTTAAAGATGGCATCCTTTAATTTTGGTTAAAGAAAACATCTGCAAGGCTACATAACCTCAAATATGGGCAAAAACGGTGTTTTTTGCACTTTTAGATTAGGATACCTCGAAAACCAGAGCTGATAGAGCAATTCTGAGGCCAGATTTGGATTCAGCGCATCATAAACCTTCGGAAATATATAGTCTGGTTTCTGGGTCTGAATGTTGGTTAAATTTTGTCGGCCTGTGTAATGGAAGTTGAGCGGCATCTTAGTAGTCGTAACATCGCCCAGGAGTTAAAGATCGACCACAAAATAGTTTTAAATCATTTGCACACAGCTGGAATCAAAAAGATGCCCGATGTTTCGGTGCAACACCATTAAACAACAAGAAACATGATAGATCGAATTTCCATCTGCGAAGCCTCGGAGGCCATGAAACCTCGGAATGAAATCGACCCATTTCTTGAACGCATGGTTACTAGGGACGAGAAATGGGTCACACACGACAATATTGTGTGAAAACGATAGAGGTAAAAGCTTGAAGAAGGAGCTCAAATGGTGGCCAAACCAAGACTAACGGTCAGGAAGATTCTACTGTGTATTTGGTGGGAGTTGAAAGGTATTATTTATAGGGTTAGGGGTAGTCAGAATTTTCAAAAAATTTGACATTTTTTTGCATTTTCTTAAAGCGTAATACCTTAAAAATATTGTGTGGAAATTTGAAGTAAATTCGACGAATACTTTTCGAATTATTCAACAATTAACAAAGGGCGCTCGGGCACTCGATAGCAAAACTTTAAATGCGTTTTTCTCAAAACTATGTTTCTTAAGCTGGTGATCACTGTAACTTAAAAACTGCTTGGTGGATTTCAATAAAATTTATACTGCGTTTGAAAAACATAAAAAACTTGTGCCCGATCGAAGGATTTTTTTTTCAAAATAACGATTTTTTTTAACAATTAATTGTCGATTTTTTACCGAAAATCTGAAAAATATATTCTGAGACCGCCATATTGTTAATTTTTAGAAAAAAAAGCTGCGATTAGGCACAAAATTATCTATTATTAAAATAGTTTCTCTTGTGCGATTGATTTTAGATGAATCTCCAAGGACTTGTGATGATCACCGCAAGGGACTTCTGGAGAAACGGGCTCCACACAAACAGCGCTAACTTTTACAATTATTAAGTTTTTTTGTTGAAGTTTCGCTTAAGTCAAGTTGAAACATAATGTATTAATGCTCTGTTTTTGTTTTTGTAAAATAAAGCAATTGACTAGCAAAAAAGAAAATACTGAAAATCATCATTTTTCGGGTCTCTGACTACCCCTAACCTTATTATGAGTTGCTTCCGTACGGCCAAACAGTAAATTCAGATCTCTACTCTCAACAACTGGACAGTTTGAAGAACAGTTTGATTTGCCAAAAATGGCCAGAATTGGCCAGAGAAAAGCTGTTGCGTTCCATCAGAACAACCCAAGGCCACAGACATATGTAGTGATTCGCCAAAAACCCCGGGAGCTTGATTGGAAAGTTTTATATAGCCCGGACCTGGCATCAAGCGATCACTATCTTTTTCTCTCATTGCAAAACTTCCTGAATGATAAAAAAATTGGTATCCATTGGAATTTTATAAAATATTTTCACCTGAGCCAGGTTTATTATTAGTATTCCCTTGCCACTATAAAATAATAGCTTTTTGAATTTTGTGATGTATATCGGCTTTAATGTTCAAAAATTTGAGATTATTGGCAAAACTTTTGTGAACTATCCCAGTTGCAGACTTAATAAAAGGTAAGGTTTTACTATATTTTTTTTCCAAATTCTTTTCACTTCTATTATTAAATTATTGTATTTCTCTAAATTTTCGGTATATTTTCTGTGTGTATTCGTATCACTGGGTGTGCTTATTTCAATAAACATTTTTGGTTTTTTTTCGATTGTTTATTAGCTTTATATCCGGTATATTGTGGGTGATTGTTCTGTCTGTTCTTATGGCGATATCCCAGTATATCGTGTATTCCTCGTTTACCAATGTATTCTCGGGGATGTATTCGTAATATGGTGAAGTATTTGTACTTAAACGTAGATTATTCGCTATTCCTTGATGTAGAATTTTTGCTATATTGTTATGTCTTTCCGTGTATTCACTTTGCACCACTTTGCTTCTGGTAGTTTTTTGTCAAGATCACTTGATCTTGAATCGCCTTTTTCAGCCATGTATAGCTGCATATCTTATACAACTATACATTAGGATCGTTCATTATATGAATGTGTCTTCCATGAAGTTGTTTCTGGGACCATATTGCTTTTTTTGCTTCGTTTGTTAAAAGGGGGAATATTCCAAGGGGGAATTTTCGTAGTGCTGTTGTTTGATTATTGTGTAGGTTGTGAATATCTATGATCCCTTTACCTCCTTCCGTTCTCGGAAGGGTTATTCCTTATATGCATGAGTTAGGATGTAATTTTCTGTCTTAGCTGTTAACTGTTTCCATGTGGTTATTTCTAGACTGTTTAAATCTGTTTGCGACCTTTTTAAAATTCCAAAAGAATATGTTAGTATTGGGATAGCATACGTATTTAGCTTTAGTAATATTTTTAGAGTTAAGATGTGTTTTAAGTATTAGAATGAGGCATTTTTCATATTGCCTGCTTTATTATTTAATGTGTGGCCTATTCTGGTACTCTGTTGAAATCCTAAATATTTGTATGACTAGTTTGTTTCCATGTTTTCTAACGTTTCCTAGTTCAGCGTTTCAGTTGGCGTGTCAATCCATTTTCCTTTCTGAGATTTGCACTTACTCATTCAAAATTGCATTTTTAAATGTGCAGTTATTGTATCTGTTATTTTAAGGAGTCCTTTCAACTGTGTCTGAGTGGCGGCAAATAAATTAATGTCATCCATGTATAGGAGATGGCTTACCATATTTTGTGTTTTGTGAATTTTTCCCTTTTGATGTTGTATCCATAGCTCGTTTCATTTAGTGCATTTGACAAGGGGTTTAAGCATATGCAAAACCATAAGGCACTTTATTAGTCGCCTCGGAATATACCTCTTCTGATGGCTATTTTATCTGCAGTTATTGCATGCGCTGCTGTCAGGTTTATTGTTTTCTCTACTTTTTCATCGTTTCATTCATAAGAATTTTATAAATTTTGGATGTATTTTACAGATTTCTAAAACCTTAATAAGCCAGCTATGTGGGACCGATTCAAATGATTTCTGGTAATCAATATAGTACGTGTGCAGATTTCTCTGTTGTGAGGTAGTTGTCTTTAATATCACAGCATATATTACTAACGGCTCCTTGCAACCTTTCCTGTCTTTTCTGCAACCCTTGTGTTCATGTGTACGAGTAATAAGGTTATGTTGCATTAGATGATTGTTTATTTTTTTGCTTACCATAGCAGATATTATTTTGTATAACCAACCATCACGTCAGTTGGTTGGTTAAAGTGGTGATTCTTCCAGAACCCAACTAGCGCTTCCGCACCATTTTGTTGGATGGCTCGATAGTAGGACTGGTTTTTTGTATCAGTATTATTTGGTTTGATATATGTTTCACCTATTATTAGAAAGCCGGGTAGTTTATGTGACTGATCTATTATGTCATTTATTGCTATTGCTAATTGAGTGTTGTTCCACGAATGGAGTGACCTATGATTTCCTCTATGGGCTTCTTAATTTTGTGAGTTTGAATCTCCGTGGATGAAACACCGAATTGATATGTAAAAGTTTTCTAAAGAAAATAAAAAATTATATATATATTTCTAAATAAAACATTTTATGATAAAAAAAATTAGGAGTTTTTGTTATCAGTCTGAGTGCTTTTTAACGATTTTACCGAAAATGAGGAGTTTTTGTCATCAGGAGTTTTTGTCACCTTAACGATTTTAACGATATAATGTGACTGCTGTGAAAAAAGTCCTAGCCGCCATAGCCGAATGAGTAGATGCTTAGCTAACATTTGAAAATTCGTCAGTTCGATCTCCGTGGATGAAACACCCAATTGGTATGTAAAAGTTTTCTAAGCAAAAGAAAAATATATAAATTTTATCTATTTCTAAATAAAACATTTTACGATAACGAAAATAAGGAGTTTTTGTCGTCAGTCTGATTACTTTTACGAAAATGAGGAGTTTGTGCTGATTACTTTTTGATAACAAAAATGAGAAGTATGATTATTAGTGCTGAGAAGCTTGTGATTATGACAATGAGGAGTTTAGTTGTCCGAAGTTATTACATTGTAAGAATAAAAATAATTAGTTGCCTTGCCTATAGAGCATAGTAGGGACATTTTTCAGTTATAAGAAATTGCTATTGGTAAAAGAGAGATAAAATATCACACCGACAAGGGGAAACTATCAGAACTTTCCATGGCTAGAACGAAAATGTGTAGTTGGATGAGGATAGTGATGATGATAATATGAGTGCTTATATGATAGTCAGCTGTCTTGTAGGGTAGTATTTGATTATTTATTATGTCTATGTGTTGGATGGTTTGCTTTTTGAAAATAAGTTTAGGTATATTAAGTCAAATTGTCGGGTTAGTTCTTTTCAATTTGCTTTTGTTTGCTTGAAGAGCAGCTTTTACTTTTTGGAAGAGTTAATATTCTATATAATCAGGCGTTGGAGTTGTGCTGTCTACGTTGATAATGAGGTTGGTGGCTGTATTGTTGTTTCCATCAGTTTGGCAGTTATTTTTTTGAAGTGTTTGGTGTAGTAATATTTTTATGAGGAGCTTTTTCAAGGCAAGAAATAATAAAAAGATCTCTTGTGCGCCTTCATGGATTCAGAGCATTTCTCCAAACTCAATTTCCTTAAAAACCTTTGGTACTATCATGACAGTGTCCCCATTGTCACCAAGTTTCTCTCTATCACCGCTTCTTTCTCTATCTTTATCGTTGTGGTGGTAAAGAAGGTATGCATATTGGAGGTGAAGAATTCGTTATTTAATAGCCACATCTCGTTTGTTAATAACAATCACATTTTCCATATGAACGAATATCAAATTGCGAGAATAACTAAATTACAAAAGGTCCCTTTCCCACTACACAGAAATCTGTAGCCAAATTTGTATACTTCTAAATATACTTTCATATTTTATACAATACGCACTAAGAATTATTGTTTTTGCAAATAGTTTCATATTCGACAAGGAAAAATGATATTTCACGTGCAGCACAGAAAATTGCATATGTTTCAGTTCCGTGACATGCACTCGAAAATATAATAGAACAGTACACACACCTAGACATTTGTATGTAAATATGTGGTATGAATATACCCTGTAGGAAAATTGAGTGGTACCTAACTGCTAAGTATGCATTCTGAACTGCAAGTAGGATATGCCATCCGGCTTCTAGTAGCCTCTGCTCCTAGTACCGATCGGACTCCATCCCAAAGCTGAATGTGCAATGTTGTTTGCGTCCTTTCTTAGGGTGTCGCCGATCCACTCGTATTTCTTGCACTTAATGTCGTTATCTATGCGTTTTTGCTTCGTGATTTCCCATAGTCTTTGATTAGAAATTGTTCTCGACCAGAAAATTCTCATTATTCGTCGTAGACAACGGTTGACGAGACATTGCATTTTCTGTATAATGATTTTGTTGTATGTCACGGCTCGCTACCGTAAAGGAGCACTGTTTTTACACAAGCATTAAAAATTTTCGATTTAGTCGTTCGATTGATTGTGGGTTATTTCCATACTTGCGAAAATGAAGCATAAATCGGCCTTGCCTTGTTCAGTCCTTTATTTACATTCGTTGAGGTACCCGCTTCTGGCGTATGAACGCTGCCGCGATACTCGAAGTCCTCCACAACATCCAGAGTGTCATTATTAATATGGAAAGTTTATCATTCTGAGCGTTAGAGTGCATCGCTTTCTTTATTTGTACATTGTTTTTTTAGGCCAATTTTGTGAGAAACAGTGGATGTGGTGTTTAACATGCTTTGCATTTCCTTGTGGCTAGCGGACAAGGCAACTACGTCATCCGCGTAGCTAAGTTTCATAGCTTCCATTGATTGCCGCGTGTGGCGAAATCGCAATTTTTGAAGATCATGTCCAGAGTGACAATAAATAAAAGCGGGGAGAGAACGCAGCCCTGCTTGATACCGAAAACTATCTGAAAGGGTTGGCTCAGCTATTCAGTGTGGAGTACCCTGCTGGTGGATCCATTGTATAAGCCTTTTATTATATTAGTTGGCTTTGATGGGATACCGCGAGCTTGAAGTGTGAAGGAATATTTACGCTATCATACTATTGAAAAAGTTCCTCATTGAAACTATAGGTCCCTCCATTTGTGGAACAATATCAAGACACACCCCAAAAATAGGAGGAGAAGTTCGGCCAAACACCTAAAAAGGACCAACGCTCCAATATATATACGAAGTGTTGTATAGCGAATTTTGAATTTTCGCAGGTTACATATATTCGAATTTCGATTTTTTTGTGACGATATGATGGTACTCATGTCTCTCACTCATGCCGACGAGTTCGGCCATTTTGAAT
>JAYXIM010004185.1:0-44223 GCA_037575425.1 Anastrepha fraterculus | reverse complement strand
AGAGGTTGTCTGTAAAGTCGGTTTACTGACGATAGTTTAACGTGATAACGTCATAAGAAAATACTGATTGAATGGTTGCATTTTTCAAAAGAAAATTTTAATTTTATTTGTTTGATAGATATTTTGTATGGATATAGAGAATGAGTTAACATAACATAATATACTTTAACATAACACAACATAACATAACATAACATAACATAACATAACATAACATAACATAACATAACATAACACAACATAACACAACATAACACAACATAACACAACATAACATAACATAACATAACATAACATAACATAACATAACATAACATAATATAATATAACATAACATAATATAACATAACATAATATAATATAACATAATATAATATAATATAACATAATATAATATAATATAATATAATATAATATAATATAATATAATATAATATAATATAATATAATATAATATAATATAATATAATATAATATAATATAATATAATATAATATAATATAATATAATATAATATAATATAATATAATATAATATAATATAATATAATATAATATAATATAATATAATATAATATAATATAATATAATATAATATAATATAATATAATATAATATAATATAATATAATATAATATAATATAATATAATATAATATAATATAATATAATATAATATAATATAATATAATATAATATAATATAATATAATATAATATAATATAATATAATATAATATAATATAATATAATATAATATAATATAATATAATATAATATAATATAATATAATATAATATAATATAATATAATATAATATAATATAATATAATATAATATAATATAATATAATATAATATAATATAATATAATATAATATAATATAATATAATATAATATAATATAATATAATATAATATAATATAATATAATATAATATAATATAATATAATATAATATAATATAATATAATATAATATAATATAATATAATATAATATAATATAATATAATATAATATAATATAATATAATATAATATAATATAACATAATATAATATAATATAATATAATATAATATAATATAATATAATATAACATAACATAACATAATATAACATAACATAATATAACATAATATAACATAACATAACATAACATAACATAACATAACATAACATAACATAACATAACATAACATAACATAACATAACATAACATAACATAACATAACATAACATAACATAACATAACATAACATAACATAACATAACATAACATAACATAACATAACATAACATAACATAACATAACATAACATAACATAACATAACATAACATAACATAACATAACATAACATAACATAACATAACATAACATAACATAACATAACGTAACATAACATAACATAACATAACATATCATAACAAATTACCCCGTATTAAAGCACTTATCAACAGCTTTCATTTGATACCCATATTGTACATACACAACCAAAGGTTACCCGTGTCCACGTTTTGACCTATATCTCGAGACCCCAGTCACGGAGCGGCATGAAAAATACTCTGTACTAAAGCATTCACCAACAGCTTTCATTTGATACCCATATTGTACATACACGTCCGAAGGTTACCCGGGTCCACGTTTTGACCTATATCTTGAGACCCTATCTACCAATAGGTATTCAAACTATACGGAAATCATCTTCAATACCTACTTAACAATGGGTGTAAGTTTGGTTTAATTCGGTTCAAAGACACGGCGGGTCCACGTTTTGGCATATATTTCCAGACCCTAGTCATCAATAGGTATGAAAATTACCCCGTATTAAGGCACTTATCAACAGCTTTCATTTGATATCCATATTGTAAAAACACATTCTAGGGTCCACGTTTTGGTCTCTATCTCGAGACCCTAGTCACGGAGCGGATGGAAATACTCTGGACTAAAGCATTCACCAACAGCTTCCATTTGATACCCATATTGTACATACACATCCGAAGGTTACCCGGGTCCACGTTTTGACCTATATCTCGAGCCCTATTTCCAAAATAAAATATAATCCATGTTACTCGTGGATGATGTAGCTTTCGAATGGTGAAAGAATTTTTAAAATCGGTCCAGTAGTTTTGAGCCTATTCATTACAAACAAACAAAAGTTTTCCTCTTTATAATATTAGTATAGACAACATATCTTATAAAGTATATGGTAAATATTACCATACATTTTTTCCTTCATATATAATAAAAAAATTAATAATTATAACATTAAAACAACAGGTATTATTAACAAACTTGGTTTTATTTTAAATTCTTCAAGTGAATCAAATTAATAATAATCAATAAGAAGGCATATGCAAATACAAATACGTGAATTTATATATGTACATATGCGCATATACATACATATATACGCTCACTTAAGTAGGAGAGAGCAAGATGTCGAACGTTGCCGTTCGTTTGCTTTGTTTGCTTTGTCGTTCGTTCCGCGCTTTCGCTTGCAGTTCATGCAATGCAATGAGCAAGGTAACGACAAATGAGCAAGGTAACACTAATGAGCAAGGTAACACTAAAGAGCAAGGTAACACTAAAGAGCAAGGTAACACTAATGAGCAAGGTAACACTAAAGAGCAAGGTAACACTAATGAGCAAGGTAACACTAAAGAGCAAGGTAACACTAATGAGCAAGGTAACACTAAAGAGCAAGGTAACACTAATGAGCAAGGTAACTACATATGAGCAAGGTAACACTAAAGAGCAAGGTAACACTAATGAGCAAGGTAACGACACATTTTTTCGTGCGTGCAGCCTGTTAAATCGAATTATAAGACGTTATCACGTCAAAAAAACTGTGATAATCACTGCGAATTTACTGCTGTGAAACATAAACAAATATTTATAACAATTAGCGTTTTTTTTACAAGGCAGCAAAAGGCGAAAGCTTTTAGCAGGCAATTCATGATATTTCATAATTTTTTTCCATAGAAAGTGCAGTGAAAATTTCCAGACCGCTACTCTCAACTTTGCATAAAAACAATGCAATAATAACATACTTCCAGAAATTATGAAATTTTACAATCTTACTAAAAGTGGTGTGGTCGTTCTCGATAGACTGGAATCTAACTATTCAGTAGTCCGTTCTTGCTCCAGCTAGCCACTTCGTTTATTTTTTTCAATGCTCGATATTGGTTGTACAAATAAGTGCTCATGTAATATTTGACACTTTGCCTATGAAGCAGAATATACGAGTAAAACGCAAGAAATTCATCAAGAATTTGGCATTTTCCGTAGCTGAAACTCATCTTGTTTGCCGAAGCACAATTGAAAAATTGCCTCGCGAGCTGCGGTTTCTCATTCAGCGTTTTACACAATGCTCCCACGTATAAGGAAATATTTCAGAACTAAAACGAAAAAAGCGCAGTTATGAATTCTGTGCTCGAAAATATAGGCACATAAACATGTGACCATTGCAAAAAAAAACTACTTGTCCAAGTCACTACCAACAATTTTCATGGTATACGTAGAGTAGGTAAGTAGGCAAAATGGTGGAAGTACCAGTTTGGAACTCCCAGGAACGCTGTCTTAAGAGACCATTATGAGACATCCAACAGGCAGATATTTACAACCAACCAGAGCTGTTGATATAATGGAGAAGTTTGAAGGGACTTAGGTTGGTACACTGCCCCAAGCTGTCGAAGAAAGGAGACCTAGTGGCCTTAGTCGTTTAGCTGCCCGGACATTTAGAGAGAAAGTGCTCAACCGTCTTCTTCTCTGAAAGCTCTCCGTAATGTCTGCAATGAAGATTATATGGTAAACCTAGCTTTTCCGCGTATGTGCCGATCATCCAATGACCGGTAAGCACAGCTACGAGTTTGAAAATGAAATGGCGTGGAATCCCAAGTACGAATGAATGGAACTCCGTCTCTTCTGCGCTTTCCTGAGAAATAAGTTGTGCGACTTTCTTTTAACAACAGTCAGGGGGGGCCGATGACCGGCTAGGAGATCTCTGAGAACAATTAATTCGACCTCTTCCTGACAAGCTCATCCTCCCTCTATGTTCCCATGTCCTGGGATCCAGATCAGAGAAATGCTACCTGCACTCTTGCGAGATTTTATCTCCTCCTTACAGGAGTTGACCAGTTTGGATTTACACCATGGCGTCACCTTGATCGCGGCTTGTCTTTCGGAGAGAACGTTAATATCTCCCTCGCTCCCGCGTTCCCTAAGCATTCTAATGCCTGCAACTTCTGCCTGAAAAACATTTGCAGTATTCGGCAATTTTAAGAAAATAGATAAATTGGCTGATTTACAGAAAACACCTGCTCCGACTCACGGTTCCATGTTGGAGCCTTCAGTGAAGACAGAGGTACCAGCGTAGAGTAAAAATACTCAATTTTGCCATGGAATTTTTTTGTTTATTGTTGCTTGATCCAAAATTTTTGTTTTTAATACCTCTTTACCACTGGATATACCCTCTTAATTTATTAAAACAATCAAAAATTTTACACAATTTAAGAACTCTTTTGTAAATTTATGATACTTTAAACCTGAATAAATGTGACTTGTTAAATAAGTAAGTGAATATGTGTTTTTATTTAAAAGGGATGCAAATTTTCGTTAAGGAAAGTGAATAATAAAATCGAAAATATTTGAAATGTAATTAATTTAAATTTGGATCATAAAGCAACCCACGCAATGGATAACGGAAGACAAATAGCGCGAGGGAAGGCGGGTTAAATACAAAAATCCGTGGAAAGCTATTTGGATAATCTAAGGCTCTACATCACTTACTATTCACATGCAGTCCGTGGTCACTTGTATGGACTTTACTCTTCTCTCTGTTGGTTTTTTTTGTTTTTTTTTTTTTTGCACTGCAGAAATCCCCCCAGATGCGGCTGGGAATGAAATGTTTAGTGGAAGTTGATCTTGTAGCCCCACTGACTTCTGTGTGCTTTAGTGCATGTTGTCTATCGCTACAAATACTTTAAAGTCAGCGTGAAGTCGACTAAGTTTTCTGCTCTTATCGGATCTTCTGATAATGCGGCTAAATCGCGTCTGCTGGCCGCAAGTTTAGCATCAACAACTAGAGTCATCTGTACACAATAGAACGGTCGCTATGTAGGCGAGAGAAAACTGATAAGCTTGTAGCAAAACAACAAAAAACAAAAATTGAAATAAATTAAAAAAAAAAAACAAATTCAAGACTTCATTCAAATAGAAAATTCCAGGTACTCAAGACAATATACATATTTATTTTGGGCGATAGTATTTTTCAGAATAATTTGGAATTTAATTAATTATCTTTTTGCAATTTGATAGCTTTTAATAAATGCGTTTAACGTTAATGTCATAATAAAGAATTTTAAAAATCCAATCTAGACATTCAATGTATAAATCTAAGTTTCAAAGCTTATTCGGAAATAAGAAAAATTCCACAAACTTTATATCCCAATTCCACGGTTTTTAGTTAGAATTTGTAAAAACAACTTTGCATATTAGTAACTCATACTTGAAGTTTTATTAAATTTTAGTACAATATAGTACAAGTGAAGTTGATTTTTTATAACTTTTTTTCGTGATGGTGGTGCGTATTTTCTCGATATAAACAAAATATCGCGCATTTGCTAGGGAATTGTATTTATCTGGCTTTTGTTTTTTAACCAGCTATACTTTTACAGAGAAATATAGAACATTAAAGAAAAAAAAAATTATCAAAACTGTTTCAAAAGTTAATGTGCTACCTTTTTGTCGTGGGATGTAAGTCCAAGCTTTTAAACTTCGAAAAAAAATCACAAATTCTCATCAAAACTTCAAACTTTTTAATTCGAATTTTGTGCATTTTCTCCATATCACGAATGCTCGGGATTTCAGCGAAGCAACTCTTCAAACTTAAACTTCATTAAATAGAATTTTAAAGGATGCCCCACTGTATTTACTCGAAATTTCTCAAAAGTTCTGTTTAAACAGTTTGAAATTTTGATGAAAACCAGTTTAATTTTTTTTAAGTGAAACTGGAACTTGAAACTCCGTACTTGGATTTATATGGTTGCAGATTGAACTATATTCTCATTTAAACTAGATAAGAAACCAACTAAGTTTTAAAGGTTTTTTTTCGATTTCAAAAATTTATTGTTAAAAATTGGTACAACCTATTTTATCCAAAATACTGTCCATCATAACTATAACTAGCTATAACTTTTTCCCACTTCTCTGGTAATGCATGGATTCCGTCCCAATAAAAGTGCTCGCTTTTGGAGGCGAAGAACTCATCAAGCCAATTTTGGATACCTTCAACCGAAGTGAAACGCACTCCCGTAAGGGCGTTCTGCATCGACCGGAACAAATGGTAATCTGATGGTGCAAGATCCGGGCTATAAGGCGGGTGGGGTAGAACTTCCCATCCGCTACCATCGAGATAGGTTTTGACCACTTGTGCGACATGCGGCCGAGCATTGTCATGATGGAAGATCAATGTCTCATGTCTGGTTTCCCATTCCGGACGTTTTTCCGCAATTGCTCGCTTCAATCGCATAAGTTGTTGTCTGTAGAGTGCTCCGTTTATCGTCTGATAACTTTTCAGTAGTTCGTGGTAAACGATTCCCTTGTGGTCCCATCAAACGCAGAGCATTACCTTGCTGCCATGGATATTTGGCTTTGGCGTCGATGGTCCGGGTTCGCCACGCTTAACATACGCTGCCTTGCGCTTCGTATTGTCGTAGTGAATCCATTTCTCGTAGCCAGTAATAATGCGATGCAAAAACGACTTCGCTTTATATCGTTGAAGCACCATTTTGGAAGCAGTGACACGGCGTTCGATATCCCTTGGTTTGAGTTCGTAAGGCACCCAGTTTCCGACTTTCTGGACCATTCCAATGGCTTTCAGCCGCTTTGAAATGGCTTGATGAGTCACGCCTAACGTTGTCGCAAGTTCTTCTTGGGTTTGACACGGGTCTTCGTCCAAAATTGTCTCCAATTCGGCGTCTTCAAAAGTTGGTGGCCTTCCTTCGCGCTCCTTGTCGGCTGTGTCAAAGTCACCACTTTTGAATCGTCGGAACCAGTACTCACAGGTTGAAATTGATGGAGCATTCTCACACAGCATCCGATAACTTTCCGCTGCACTTTTCTTCAGATGGAAGCAAAATAGCAATGCTTCCCGCGAATGAAGTTTTGTATGCACAAAAGCTTACATAGTCTTTGTATAAAAAAAATACCAGTCTAACGGTTAGGCGCGATAGAAGGGAAACCTTCCGTAAAACAAACTGAGAGAGAATGAGACGAAAGCAGCATTAGGAGCGGGATAATTATAGGTTCATTATAATGTTGCTATAAAGTTCATATTTTATTTTCTTCATTTTATTATTATTCATCCTCAATGTTTTCAATTTCAACAAATGATACCAGTGGCTTATGATAGCTAAAATATGATACAAATGCTTTGGTTTCGATGTTGTCAACATATCTTTGAAATACCGCGTCAATTGTTGTTTTTGATCGTGTTGTCGATTCAGTGCGATTGTTACACATTTTTAAATTGAATGTTGTATTGAGAAAGTCAATTAAAGGAACCGCTGTGTCCAATGCAAAATTTACGTTAAAATCGCCACTTAAAATCATTGGAACTTTATCGTAATCTTTTCTAAGTATCCGCGATACTTCTGGTGTATACTTTATTAAATTTTCGTGAACGAATTCCGTGATGCTATTTATTGATTGATTCGGTGAAATATAAATTGCCACAATTAAAACTATTTTAGTTTTATTTTCATAAATGCGGTAAATATTTAAAAATGAAAATATTTACGAATATATAAATACTAACGCAATACAGCACACGCGGTTGCTATTATGAGCGTCGTTACGCGTATATTACACAGACGTACTAACATACACACAAACATTCGTAGGACGCTTGGTCTAAGTAAGTATTAGGTAGTGTAGTATAGGCATACATAATGCCTTCTCGCTCACCGTGGCTCCTTACAATACTACAATACTCACTATACTAGCGTGGCTCAGCAGTACGCAGCCTCACACATATACGTATATCAACATAGTGTCGTTTTAGTGTCGCTTTTTCGTTTCATCGAGTCTCAAATCACTCCCAACGATTCTAAAGAAGTTTTCACTTCAAACATTTTTTGTGTACACTAAGAAACGACACTTAATGATGACGCTTTCACATGAAACTCGTTACACAAATACTCAGTACAATTTGACACTAGTATTACTATATGTTTTAAATCCTTTAAAACTTTGTTGTCAAAAGCCATCTTAACGACTTAGGAACAATATTCTCTAGGTCATTTCTGATTGATATGATTATATGACATGACGTCGAACACTTAACCGGTTTTCGAGTTATTAAATTTTAAAGATTATTTAAAAAAAACTAATTTTTGTTTGCATGCATCCACTTTTTTTTATGCTAGTTGAAGGCTCCGATTTTTTTCTATTTTCAGTTGAACGACATATAAATTAATATAACTTGTCAAAAAAAATAAAAAAATTAAACCAGTTCCTGAAGACTAAAAATGGCTGCTTGCTAAAGTTTTGAATTTACGATTTTTCACAAAGAGTTTGAACATGAATGTAGAGGAAAGAGTATGGAAAGCTACTGTAGATCTAGTTTCATGCAAAAAGGCCATATACGCAAGTAAGGTATTTCTCCGAAGACCTATCCTCCTGTGCAGAGTTATAGTCTGATTGGGACCATTCCAGCTGGCCGACCGCCCTTTTTGCCCGAGATGCTCGAATACAGTCGAGAGCGCAGAACATGTGGCCTTTCACTGCAGACGTTTCAGTGAATAAGAAGCAATGCTGGGGAAGGGATTCGAACACCTGCCATCCCACGCAAGATTTGTCCAGGATATGTGCTCGACCATCACTAAATGGGACGCCGTAAAAACGTTCGCGGCTACAGTCGTGACGAGGCTCAACTGGAAAGACCAAAAACGACAGCAGTCGTTGCTACTGCAGCAACAACAGCGGCAGTAGCAGTAGAAACAGAAAGATAGATTAAGTATTCAATACTATTAAAGTACCTACTAAATTAATTAGGTAGCAAGGCCAGCTAGATTATTTCTTACGTAATGTTCTTAATTCAGCTAAGTCCTAATTCGACAGTTCTTAGAACAAAAGGAAGAAAAAAATACAAAACTACCTTATAAATATAAAACCTATTCGTTGATTACAAAGTTTTTGGTACCTTTCTTAGCAGGTGGACAGTGGAGATAAACTGTTTTAGACAAACCGACGACAGACACAGACGCTTGAGCCAAACACTCACAACAGTACCGAACTGAAGACAAGGCAATAGTTTGTGAGTATCGGACTATTGCATATTCTCCGATGTTTCATTTCCCCCCTCAACTGTTTTCGAAGACAGTGGGAGGAGTGAATACTATCGCGTAAAATATCCATATGCCCACAGGAGCGGAACCTGGACGCAGGAACCTGTTGTATCAATAGACATAAACGCGGCTCCACCTTGAAGAAATGCTAACGCGGTTCCAGGGTGGAAATCAGCCGAGGAGGAGGAATCTTATAGTGCTAGTGGGAGCATGCCCCACATACCATTGGTGTCACGACACCTTTGGTGATGTTTCAGACATTTTGATTTACACCTCCTGACGACTAGAACAAAACAAAACAAAAACAAAAAAAAGTCTGTTGGACGGCTCTCGAATGTGATTAGAAACTGAAAGTACAAGTATCAGCGGCTTTCTTAGAACCACATTCACTGATGTTCTCAATACTCTTTTCTTCTTACCTCACATTGACTTGGTTGATTAACCGGATGCAAGTAACACACTAAACGAAGTACCTCCTGTCATCACACAAAAACTCAGGTCACTCGCAACTTAGAAAAAAATATATCACGATTTTTGAGCCATTATAAGCGTAAACCTTGTTATAGCTAAATACAGTGCGCTATAAAGCGGCATAGCCCAAACTCTTTTAAAGATTCTGATTAAAAAATGTGATCTGTTTTAATTTGCACAAAGTGTGAAACTTGCGTTTTTATGGGCTTTATAGGAACCTGAACAAAATTTCCATAAAAAAAAATATTAAAATTAAAGAAGAGCTAAAAAGATCGTCAAAACCTGTCAATAAGTCCCAGCGCTACAGTTGTTTAACGCAGTTAAAAGAGGGAACCGGTATGACTATAAAGAACATAGATAATGCCAAAAAGTATGCATTCCACTGCAAAAAGTTGTCGGCTTACTGAAGGATTTCAAGACCAATAAAAAATAATAATTTAAAAATTAGGTAAACTCCCAATAGTACAGGGTGGGCCAAATAAGACCTACTACTGTGGGTAAAAAGTAAGGTTAATTTATTTGTCAAACTTCGCAGGATTAAAATTTCGCTCTAGTTATTTTTTTTCATGAGTTGGCAGCACTGTTAATAACATCTGGGCCAACTTTCATATGAATATCATTATCAGTAATATATTTACGCTTGTGTTTACCAAACGACCAAAAGTGCATTTTTCGAATTTTACAATGTCTGATTTGATTCAGCAGAGAAGTACCATCAAATTTTGTTTGCGGAATGAAACTTCGGCTGCGGAAACGTTTAGCATGTTGCAGAAGGCATTTGGTGATTCGACCATGTCGCAGAAAAATGTTTATAAGTGGTACAAAGGCTTCAAAGAGGGTCGAGGACGTGTTGATGATTTGGAGCGCTCCGGACGACCATCGACGTCAACAGATGGCCAATACGTCAATAAAGTGAAGGAGTTAGTGCTCAAAAATCGTCGGTTGACTGTTAAATACCTTACTGATATGATCGGAATATCAGAAGAATCTGTGAGAACCATTTTGAAAGACCATTTGATCGGAATATCAGAAGAATCTGTGAGAACCATTTTGAAAGACCATTTGGGCCTACGAAAAGTCAAATCTCGTTTGGTACCGAAAACTCTCAATTTCTTGGAAAAAAGTCGTCGCGTTGATGTGTGTGAAACAATGCTTTCAGACTATCAGGACAAGCACAAATGCATCATTACGGGAGATGAGACTTGGATTTATGCTTACGACCTTGAAACAACCGACCAATCAAGCGAATATCGTGCTAAAGGCGAGGCCAGACCGAAAAGAGCACGTCAAAGTCGTTCAAAAATAAAGGCCATGATGACAGTTTTTTTCGATTTTCGTGGTGGGGTGCACTATGAATTCCTTCCACCTGGCCAAACTGTTAATAAGGAATATTATTTGAGCGTTATGCGTCGTTTATGTGAAGCAATTCGTCTAAATTGACCAGAATTATGGGCCAACAACTCTTGGTTTTTGCATCACGATAATGCACCGTCTCACACTGCACTCGTTCTTCGTGACCATTTCGCCAAAAATTCCACGCATATCGTTCCACAACCACCGTATTCGCCTGATTTGGCTCCGTGTGACTTCTGGCTATTCCCAAAACTCATGAGACCACTCCGGGGAACGCGTTTCGAGTCGATTGAGGAGAAAAAGCTGAATCGAAGAAGGTGCTGATGGCTATCCCGGAAATGGACAATTTGGCATGTTTCGGCGATTGGAAAAATCGTTGGCATAAGTGTATTCCATCGAGAGGGGATCATTTTGAAGGAGATGAAATTGATTTACAAGAATAAATAAATATTTTTCATTTTACAACCAAATTCACCTTACTTGTTGCCCACAGTAGTACTAATGACTAAAGACTACTGCCTAGCAGTATCCGCAGTTGTTCCATCTTTTGAAACTAAAAATTAGGATACTGCTCCGCCATTGGCCACAAAAAGTTTTGAAACAATGTTCTGTAAGAAGCCTCTGAAATCGATTCCGGCATTTCATCCTCATTTTCGAAGACCGATAACTCTAGTGACCATAACATCGCACCAAACAGTCCATTTAGATGGGTGCAACTGATGTTGGTGTATTGCTCTTGGAATTTCAGAGCCCCATAATCTATAGTTTTGTTTGTTGACATAACCATTTAAATGGAAACGCGCTTCATCCGACATCAAAACAATATTTAAGAAATCAATTTGTGTGGCTAATTGTGTAAAAATAGAAAAACTCGATAATTTGAATGCGTTGTGCTGTACTGCAGGGTTCCATAATAAATTGCCAACAATTCAATTATGACCTACAAAACGAGAAAAATAAATATGTCAAAACTAAAAAAGTTATTTGTGCTTAACATTAGTAGATCTTATTTGGCCCACCCTGTATATAAAACTGTAGAGTTATGAAAGTTTCATATGATTATTGTGGCAGCTTTGCGAAATATTCACAAGTCAAGAGAAAAATACAAAATAAATCAGTAGATGATTGCAATATTTTTGTTACGCGCAAAAAAGCAACCGCACACAGCGGCGATGAATCGGCATGCAAACGAACAGGCTTTGAATATTTGAATGGATTCAAATGTTTTGTGGTGGCGGTTTTGCGGTTAGGCAATGCCAACAACAACAACAACCACAATAATGTCGACAATAAAGGGAAGGCAAGGCGAAAGGTGATGATGGCACAAACTTAGAGTGGGGGCGTGTCAAGCACACAAAGAGCAACCCAGCTAACCGAAAACAATAACAACAACAAACGGTGAAGCTAACAGAAAGCGAATAGATGCGAATGCAAACGTAAACCAAAATAACTAGCAGTAATAAGAGTGAAGTCACACACACACACACACATACACTTATATGTAGATATACGTACATCGAAAGCCCAAAATTGTAAGAAACAAACTGGGCAGAGAAATGCAAATAGAAGATGGCTGGCCAAGAAAGAGTGGAAAACGAAGCGACGCGATGCAACAGCCCGAAATGGATCAGGCGCTGGGCTCATGAATAAACAAAATGCCCCAAAAAGTTATTAGTTTCAGTGATTTCGGTCATCGCGGATGCGACTGTTGCCGCCAACAAAGCCGAAAAGGTGAAATGGTGTTGAGATGGCATAGTCGGTTAACAGAGATTGGCAAGAGCAAAGAAGCTCACTCATACCTTCTTTAATTTGCATGCTGTTTTTGTTACATACGTACATACACACAAACAAGCAGCAAACCTTTGATAATAAATTAAATATTCTATTCTATGCAAAAAAAAAAATACAAAAAAAACTTCAAATTAATTGAAATATTTTCAGGGTTTCAGGAACGTCGAAGCGAAATTATTTTCAATTGTGTTTACTTAGGCGCACAATAAGACGGAACGAAGCAATTGCCACTCTTGAAATGAAAACGATATGGTTAATTTTAGTTTATTTTTTATTTTTTAAATACTTTTCACTCTTTTAACATACCATACTTCAAGTCGTATCTTTAAGCAACCGCCATTTGTTACATTATCTATGCCGCACACACCTTTAACACAGTCAACCATTTATCAAAGGCATAACTTTTAACGGCCACTTACCTCTCTGCTATGCTGCCCCTACGTTATGCTACATTATGGAATTTCTCAAAAATTGCAATTTTCACCAATGAACGATTTTGCATTGTTTTATTAGACCAAGCAAATTCGTGGCATTTCATTAAATTCAATGTTACGTATACGCCGCCGCCGCACCGTGCATCATCAAATAAATATTGTGGCGCGCAAGGCAGTCGAACGATTCGAGCAAACTTTTGGTTGCGCCAAAAATTTTATTCATATTTTCAATGATTACATCAACTAAAACTTTCAATTGCATGCCTGGTTGTTATGAATTTCACCGCAAGTGCCACAAATTCAATAACCAGTGTACGGCGACCTTTGAAGTCGTTGCTTAAAGTGTGTGGCAAAAGTGGAAATTAGCGGAGATACTCAAAGGCAAATAAGACAGAGTGGGCGGTGAAGCGCTTTAGCATTTTAAGAGCCACATTGGTTTGAAATTAAATTCCTAGTACTATTCAATTTAATAGGCGATGGATAGGCAAAAGTGAATTGGTGTGCAAGTAATTAAATAAATATATATACACGGGGCGCATGAACAGACAGAAGTAAAACAAAAACGATGAAAAACAGTGAAGCATGCACTCATAGAGGGTCTCTTCACTACCAAACAATGCTAACCCGACCTTTTCAATTTTTTAAATTATTTCAGGAACTAAACAGGCGTTGATGCCGATCGTAGATTAAAAATTTAATTAAGCAGCTATTTTTAACGGTCAATTTTGTTGATGATTTTTATTAGCTGACGTATCCTTTAACAAAAACGAAGAAAACAATTGCAACCTTGTATTTAGAATTAAAAAAATTGCGCGTACATACAAGACATCTTTTTTTTTAAATAATTTTTGAAAACTTGATAACTCATGAAGTTTCTGTATCATGTTATATAACAGAATTAATTAGAAATTACTTAAATAATAATATTTTTTTTTGACATTTCATAGTAGTACACTTAGCAAAGCAATAGCGCGTTGGCCACTAAGTCTAGTTCTTCATAGTCTTCTTGTGTATAAGGCTTCTCTAAATGCGGAAGCTTCCGGGCTTGTGTGCTCTTCCTGCCATTTCTCATGCTTTATAGCAAAGACAAGTACGAGTATAATGTTGGCAACCTTCTTCACCGACAGATCGTTATGCAGATATACCAAGGATCATTGCCCATGCCTTAAATAGCAATGCCTTAAGTATTTAGTATAACTTTCCCGGTAACGCTGCCTATACGTACATCAAAATATTTAGAATTTATAAAATTGTTAATACCTTCTTAACGCCTCAAAGCTAGTAGATTTTTTCTTAGAAAATCGTAACAGCAATAAATGGAAAAATGGTATAATAGCATTGACAGATGTTTATAGAATCTTTAAATACAAAATCCCAAAAGACACTATCCAGACACAGCAAAATCCCAAATGTGCATAATCCCGATAAAGCATGATCCGGAAAAAGTATAAAAATAATTTAAAAGAAATTGCGGGATTTTTTTTTTTTAATTATTTTTATATTTTGCCGTGATCGAAATTACTCAACTTTAAATAAAATATATCTACAATTTACCTGTGTACGTATGAATAAAATTCCATTCTATGATAACCCAAGACTGAAATGGATTCCAGGTTCTTTGGCGGGGAAGCTGAAACAGCCTCACATGTACTGACATCGTGTCAAGCACTGAGAGTGACACAAATACATGAGTAAACATATTTGCCAGAAGAGTAAATAGAACTCAATAAAATTGGATGCATACTAAAATATATTAAGGAGGTCCATGAAATGAACACAATAAATATTTCATGTCGCAGTCATGCCCCTCACAATAAAAATATTAATAATGATGTTACAGTCAAAACGAAACAACCAACGAAAACGATTGTAGGGAAATAACAAAAAATCATCTCAGGTTAATGCTGGAAAGAGATAATTATTTCAAATAAATTTTTGCAAATATAAGTTGCACACATTTTTTAAATGAACCGTCGTAGACGAATGGGTTAATGCGTCACTACCATTCGGTAGTGTCTGGCTTTAGAAACCTCGGGCATGAAGCACCAAATGATAGAGAAATATTTTTCTAATAGCGGTCACCCACCAGCTAGCAATGGCAAACCTCCGAATGCAGTTCTCCTATGAAAAAACTTCTTTTGGAACAATCGAATTGGTTTCTTAAGTTTTTAGAAACAAATATATTTTTCTCTAATTATTGAAAAGCACCGCCTCAGGTTTGATACCAAATTTTTGCTCTGATTTGATTAAGAAGCAATGATTTTTCTGGGCCTCTGTGTTTAAATTTTTGTGCATGTTGTAATTGTTGACTTTCTCACTTAATGAATGTTTTGATTCAACATCGAATGATACTAAAATTGTTGGTTTTAAAATTTTAGCATTGGCCGCTGTAGCCGAATAGGTTGCTGGGTGAATGTATGAAATTTTTTGTAAATATGTACCATATACTAGGAGTAAGAGCTATAAAATTCCTTGGTGTATACTAAAATAAAAAAAAAATTGGAGAATTTGAGAAAGAAGTTTTTTAAAAAATTTAAACTATCTGAGGCCTAAGTTCATAGGAATAAATATTTGCGCTTTGATAAAAAATTTAAGTACTTAAGTAAAGTCTACCGTATATTTATGTGCGAGAATTAAGTATGAAATTAAAACGAATCCAAAAGCATTGTGGCCTTATGTAAAATCCAAGAAGTCCTGCTTTAGTATTCCCTTGGATGCTTCCCCTACCAAGAAGGCTGTTGACTTTTTTGCAGACTTTTTCAGTTTGAACCTGCGTCAGAATAAATGAGATATGATATAGGGCAAACTATTTTATTTGTAAATTGTGGTTCATGGTAAGTGGATGTTGATGGATTCTCATCTTATTTTGTCCAAAAATGTTCTACTCTTACTCTTAACAATTCATAGAAGCTGGCTAATTTACTTCTATCACACTTTTATTCAAAGCTGGGAACAAAAACGCTACTACTCAACCTTAAACTCAAACCTAATACGTTTTGAGTATCACGTTAATTTTACGTGTTCAATTTTACGGATCTATTAGTTTTAAAGTCATAATTTGCGCCACTCGTAAGGCTAAGCTGGGGTATGCCGTCCTTATTTGTAGGCCATGTAATCAATACTATACCAGTAGGCTTGAAAGCAACCAAAAGAAATTTTTCGTTTTGCAATCAGATCTTTAAACTTCACTGATCCAATTCATTCACACAATGCAAGGTGTGCATTACTAATTTTAAAATTGTCACAAAATTAAGGAGAAGACTTATGCTTCACTCTGCTTTCTTTTCGATACTATAATAAGTTGACTCGCCTTTACTCTTAAAGCGCATTCATTTTCGCATGCCTCCACATGTCAAACACTGTTAGTTCTAGATGTAACAAATGAATAAATAAATTAAACTAATTATATCAATCCTCTGGCAATATTTTTAATGCATAGAAGGAAAAACTGGGTTAGATCGAACTTTAATTTTTGGCTGTATTGTGTCTTGTCACGATGTAAAGTTGCAGGCAGTTTGCATTACCGGGATAGCGCGTTATCTGTATATTTTTTTTTTATTTGATTTGTTTTGTACATAGTAAGACAGAGTCTTGTGGTAGTACATCTTCTTATAATTCTAGAATACGAGGATGGTATACATAGAAATGCTACTTAGATTTAAAACTATTTTAACTATTAAACTTATGGACTAAAACTAAGAGTAGTAAGTGAGAAGAAGAGAAAGATGGTGGGAATGGGAGAAGGAAAGGGGGATTTAAGGTTAGAAGTAGTTAGAAACTGCAGTTTTAAAACACCTTGCTTGTTTTATAAGTTTTATTGTAGTTGGTATAGAATTCCATAGTTTTATGGCACTAACAAAGAACATGCGTTCTGATTCCAAGTAAGTGTAAGTCGGAACAATTAGATTCAATGTTCGGGTGCACTGGCATTGTTTAATGTTTTTATACAGGTACAATGGTTTTTGTGTGTATATTAATTTATGCAGGAACAAAAGAGAGCGTATTTTGAGATACGAGTCGAGGTTATGATCGAGAATCTGTTTTGAGTAGATAGATATATGGTCATATTTCCTTTTTTCAAACACGAATCGCGCTGCATTATTTAAAGCGGTTTGCAATTTTTGTTTCGAATTAATATCAAGCCTGCAATATACTAATTCAGCGTATGATACATGAGGAACAATGAGTGATCTAACAAGTTTTAATTTAGTTTGCCGTGGCAGTAAGTAGGCAGTACAATATAGCTTTCTAAGAATATTATATACCTTGTTTACAACAAAGTTTACATGGTCAACGCATGATAGTCTTGAATTTATTCTGAAACCCAGGTTAGTTACTATGTCATCAAAGTTAATATTTACTTCATTAAGTAATATTGGCGGCAAAGAGTTAAGGTCATACTTTGAATGAGAAATAGCAATCGCCTTTGTCTTTGACTCATTTAATTTCAAGTTGTTAGATTTGGACCAGTTAGAAATACGAGTGAGGTCTTCATTAAGCCTTGCTATCAAATCTTCAATAAGACCTATTGGCCTTGACAGGTAGATCTGGGTGTCATCAGCATAGAGATGAATCGACGAATTTTGGCAACACTCAACAATATCATTTATGAAAATGCAAAATAAAATTGGACCTAAAATTGAGCCCTGCGGCACACCTGACGTAATTGGTTTTAGACTTGAGTAGTTATCACCACACTTAACTTGTTGTAGCCGATTCGAAAGGTAACTTTTTATTAGTTGCAGAGAAAATGCTCCAAACTTATACTGACAGCACAATTTTTGCAGTAAAATGTTGTGATCAATAGTATCAAATGCTTTTGAAAAATCGAGTAGTACTAGCACTGTTAGGTAGTTTTTATCATAAGCAGAGCGAACATCTTCAAAAATTTTAAGCATAGCTGTGGAGCAACTATGCAGACTTCTGAAACCCGACTGGAAATTACTCAGCAGATTGTTCTTGTCCAAGTAGCAGGTAATTTGTCGCGCCAAAAATTTTTCAAATACTTTCGATAGGGCAGGTAAAATGCTTATTGGTCTGAAGTGCTGAGGAGCGGTAGAGCATTTTATTTTAGGCACAGGTATTATATTTGCTATCTTCCAAAGATATGGAAATGTAGATGAGGTGATTGAAAAGTTAATTATGTGCGTAAGTGATGGTATTACAAATGGTAGAATAATTTTAAGAAATTTAAGACAAATGCCGTCGGTCCCTATGGCATTAGATTTGACAGTATGTACACATTGTATCAAATCCATCTCAGTTGCAGACACAAATTCAAACTCACCGTCATTAACATGCTCTCGTAGAGGAACTTTTACAGGTATGTCGAGTGGAGCCCTGTTAGATGCTAGAAAGTGAGTATTTAAGATTTCTGGGTCCAAACTGCACACGGACTTATTCTCTCCTGAGACACCTAAGGTTTTAAGGTTTTTCCATAGGACTTTCGGAGGTAAACTATCGTTGAGCTTCCAATGTAGATATGCCTTTTTGGCATCTCTAGTGATTGCAGTTACTTTATTTCTTGCTACACTATATTTTTGCCACGAGTGAGTGTTTGTATCATTTTTCCATTTCTTATATGCTTTATTACGCTCTCTAATTAAAGACAATATCTCACGCGTAAACCATGGTTTCCTATTTCCGTGGACTTTAACTTTACGCAACGGAACAAACCTATCAAATAGATGGCTGACTAAAGCATTGAAATGTTGCAGTTTTTCATCCACTGTTGTGAATAACCGACACATATTCCAATTAAGCTCGGCAGCCTCCTTATTTAGGAGATCATGCTGAATAAGCTTAAAGTCTCTAAAAAATATCTCCTTTACTTGATTGTGTCTGTTGAACTGGATGTTGTAAGATAAGAATATCAACTCGTGGTCGGAAACTCCAGCCATAGGAAGTTGATCAATATGACTGACGTAATCTCTGTCACTGACGCAAAATACATCCAAAAGACTTGGTTTGCAGTGGGGTGCAAAACGAGTAGCATATTCATTAATTAAGGAAATTCCTAATGATTGGAAACTATCTATCAACCTCCTGGAGGAAAAATTATCACAAAGAAGGTCTACATTTAAATCACCACACACAATAATATGTTCATAGGAGATGTGGAATTCCGCTAATTTATCAAATATCACTGAGAGATCATTTCTATTGCTAGGGTTGTAAATGCATGCAACAAGACATTTGGTATTGTTATCATAAAATTCAACAAAAATGTATTCGACTTCTTGAAAATGATCTGATCTACAGATCTCTTTCCATTTAAAATTATTTTTAAAATATAAAGCAATACCACCTCTTCGAGTCTTAGTAGTCCTATCACATCTAATAATAGTGTAGTCGCACAGGGAATATACATTATTATCAATATAGTCTTTAAACCATGTCTCTGTAATACATATTAAGTCAATGCTCAAATTATCAAAAACAAAATTTAGATAGTCAATTTTTTCAGCATTCAAACTTCGCGCATTCAACTGACAGACATTAAACCCATTGTAGCGATTAGAAATGAGTTTAAGCAATCCTCTTGCATGTTCTTTGTCTACTTGTTTTGCTATTTCATTACGCATTGACAGTTTATGGTTGGGAGGATACGCAAGGTGGAGGAATTGAAATAAAGCAAGGAGATAATGAGATAGATAGGAATGAGATCAAAATAAAAAAGATTACATTGTAAAGCCAAGAATATGTAAAGTACAAATGAGATGAACAAAATAGAAATGATACTAAAATAAAAATGATTACAATGCAAAGCAAAGAGTTTGGAAAACATAAATGACAAATAAGAGAATAAACTTAACGCAGACATAACATTAATAATATAACGCATAAGTGTTTTTGTTTTTACGTATTAGCAGTTGCAATGCTCTCTATACTCGTTTTTTCAGTTATAAGTACAGCATCAGTTTGGGATCGAGCTCTAACAAACACTTGCCCACGAACAGAGAAAACTGACGTTAGACGCTTTTGCTTTTTATATTGCATAGCCAAACGCATTAGTTCGCGATTTTTTCTCGTAAGACATTCGTGGATAAATATTTTCCCTTCAAGTATATTGTCTGTTCGGAATTCTTAAAATCGATATTAAAGAGTAATCGCCTTTGGATCGGTAGTCTGTCGAGTAAAAGAGGCTTAGTCGTCATCATCCTAGAAAAATATCCAAACTCGATTGGCCAAATACCATCTTTAAGTATAAGAACTTCAGGCAAAACGGGACAGGTACGGGACTTCGAATCCAGACGCAATCGAATTTTAGTACCACACCAATCCATTTGGCTATGGCGGCCGCCATTTTAAAGCATTAAAAAATATTTAGACTTCTAAATATGTGCTTTATATAAGTATAGAAGAAAATACTCAAAAATATAATAAAATTGAATGGACCATAAAACTGCCTGCCCAGAAGTTTTCTAAAGATTCTATGTAATTAAAAAGGAGAAACTTTTGACGAAAATTTTTAACTTAGTGCAACATTCGTTGGTAATTCACCTAAAAGCTGTGGGGGGTATTTTGCATAGCTTTCGGATTGATATGAAATGAATAAAGATCTATTTAATAAGTACAACGAAAATGGGGATGACCATATTGAAAAAAAGGATTATTTTATTCAAAAATATGTGTTCCTTCATTTTTGCTTTGTTACCCTTACACCAACGCGTATTGCGGGTAGCGCAGACTTGATGAGTTAAGACTAATTTTCGAGTTTTCATGATAAAGATGTACACCAGTGAAATGTAAGCCATCAGTTGACATTACTTGATACAAGCACACAAATATTAGTAATATCGTAAGAGGGCGGAAACTCAGTAGACATTTTTCAACATACGGACAAACAATTTTAAGGCTCACTTATCCCTTTATATTTGTGAAATCACCCAAATAAATAAAGCAAATGTCAATAATAAGAAGTGGAATAAACCAATAAGACACCCAACCAAATTCCTTTGTATAACCCACAAAGCTTTCAACCGGTCAAGTAAGTTAAATCATACAATTGCTTACTCACTTATTGCAACAGACAACCGGCCAACCGCAAATCCCTTAACACATTTGTCAACACTTCATCATTGTCAATGAGAAACACCAGCTTTGTTATTGTTTTTATATGTACCTCAATCTGCGATTGGTGTCTCCTCCTGTTATTGAGCATTTCTTTTTCCCTTGTTATTATGCTGCTTATCAATCCGGCTACTGTAGGCTTTTGTGTGGATTTAACTTTTTTCAGTTGGCTCCTCAACACAGCAAATCCCAAAAGTGCTGCAGGCCTTTTTTCGATCAGCTCAGCAGCCGCGCAGCAGCAGATCTGCACAAGGGGAGAAAATAAATAAACTGGAAGGAAAGCAAACTGCCTATTGTACAAGAGCACGTATACATACGTACATATACATACATGTTTGTTATGCGGTGAAAGAGTGAGTGCAGGCTAAGAACTCAAGTCAATCAACATTTTGACAAAGTGTGTCAATAGCAGTTTTATTTGTGTCCAATTTACGAAAGCGTTTGATATTGTGTTTTGGCATTATCTTAACCGTTTATAGCGTTTAAACTTAACAACGTTAATGCCATACGAAGAGAATTTAAGCTGAAGGTTTAGGGTAACGAGTTGTGAATATTAAAAGAACTTCTCCGCGACGTTTGACACCAAATGAGGCTTCAGGCAGGGTGACTCATTATCGTTTGACTTATGTTATTTAAAAAGATGCTGAAAAAAATTGTTCTAACCAGAAAACTTACCGCTAAGACAATATATTATATTTCATAAGAGCTTACAGGCGGCCGCTGTAGCCAAATGGGTTGGTGCGTGACGACCATTTGGAATTCAGAAAGAACGTAGATTCGAATCTCGGTGAAACAGCAAAATGAAGAAAAAGTTTTTTTCTAATAGCGGTCGCCCCACGGTAGGCAATGGGAAGCCTTCGAGTGTACTTCCACCATGAAAAAGCTCTTCATAAAAAACATATCTGCCCTCCAATTGTGGAACAACATCAAGATGCGCGCCACAAATAGGAGGAGCAGCTCGGCCAAACACCCAAAAAGAGTCGACGTGCCAATTATATATATGTATATATACAATTGAGGATGATGTTGATATTATCTCTTACCAACAAGTGCTACTTTGGACTAAGTAGGCGATCTAGTAGTAAAGTCCCCTCTCGACGAACAACAATCACACTTTTTAAGTCTCAACGTGGGACTACTCTTGAAGCGACGGATAGAAAGATTCTTTACAAGACTTTTGGAGATTTGAGTGTTGACGACGGCAAATATGGCAAATAAGAAAGCAATGAGCTGTATGAAGTTAATGGCGACATAGACATAGCGCACCGAACAAATATTCGGCGGTTTTGCTGCAGTGGCTCAAAATGCTTCAGCTCCGAAAGGATTCGATGCGGGATGTGCTGGTGGTAGCGGCGGCAGATGAAGGCCTCCTTTACATTAGAGAAGGACTTGGCTTCATTTGTTGTGTTTAGTTGGCGCCGATTAGTACCGACTAGAGTGATTTGTTAAACTCGGCTAAAATCACTTTAGCGGTTATTACGCAAATCAATATAAAGAAATCATGAAAGTAAATATGACTTTCTAAAAGAGTGTTTAAAATTAGCAATGAATAAATTTATAAGTATATATGAAGGCGCAATCATTAAAGGTGGCGGCACTAGACTAACAACGCAGTTCTGACGTTTGATTGTCAAAGCAAAGTATTGAGAAGCTAGAAAACAAATAATGAATTCTCCTGGTTTCATTCTGAGCTGACAGCTAAATGGACACGGCAAAAGAAAAAAAAATTCAGCAGATTTACCAACTCCACCTTTAATAGATTCGCCTTGGACTATATTCGTTTAGGAAAAAATAAATACATAATTTTCTTGGTAGATGGCTGTAGTGATCGATATCTCGTAAAGTATCGGTCAAACTATTTAAGGTTTACGCTCGTTGTCAAAGTGACATTACACACTAAAAAATTTGTTTGCTGGTTTTTACTTGTTTCATTTAGTTGTGAGTTACAGGGTGTTAACAATGGAAGTCAACAGAGAGATAATTCGGTATATTTTACAGTTTTTATTTGATAAAGGCAAAACTGCAAGCCAGGTTGCTGAAGTTGTAAATGGTGCTTATGGTGCCGATGCTAATTACAAGTGCAATTTTAGTTTCGCCGATTCCGTTCAGGTATTTTTCATGTTAAAGAAAATAACGATAAAATCACATAAATAATCGTAGCTGACCGACATTTTAGTAGTCTTAGCATCGCCCAAGAGCTAAAGATCGGCCATAAAATAGTGGTTTAACCATTTGCGCAAAAAACCGAATAAAAATAATGCATTTATTTTTCCCCCAACTAATATAAAAAATGTTTTTCAAAAGACACGTCTAGATGTTTTTTTTTTTAATAAAATTTGTAGAAATTTTTATTCATTCAGATTTCACTACTTTTATGAAAAATACGGCTCTTTATAATTATATCATTTAAAAATAAATTTTTATTTATTTATTTTATTTTAAAATTATATCATTTAATGTTCAAAATGAGCACTTTGTCGAGTGGTTCAACAACACCTTGGACTGCAGCAGCAATTTTCTTAAAAGAACGTCCACTTTTTGGGGAGATTCAGTGCACTAGGCAGTTCTAGTTGAGGAAAACTCAGAGTCATTCCGGTATGTAGAACCGGCTGCCATAGGCTGTCCAGTTCTTGGTGTGCCTGCCCTTTTTCTATTATATTTTTTCTATCCTCAACAAAACCGGTTTCTTGTATTGTTTTCACCAACCTTTGAACTCTCGACTAATTCCGACGATTATTTCCTCCAAAAAAATCACGAAAATCAGGCTAACTTGTTCTTAAATATTGACTGTTTTCCTAATAATTTTCAATAACGTTTGTTCTATAGCGTGTCGTCTAGGAATTACTCACTATTGACATCTAAGCGTCACTTTTGAAATACCCGAATGGTAGTCACGCACCAACGCATGCAGCTACAGCAGCCGCCATAGCCGAGATAGTTGAATATAAAAATTCAAAACCGCATTTTTGGACTTTAGTTGAGGTTATGTAGCATCGTAATTTCCTGCTTTATTGGACCTCACGGTATGTATGTTCATTAGGGTGGAATCCTGCAATCAATTTTTAACCAACTTCCCGATGACCGAGAAAATTGAAACTCTAAATTTATAGTAGCTAAGAATCAGATGGCAAAGGAATGGGAATAACAAAGTAATCCGCTGGGTGGCGGTGGTATTAATGGTCAAATTCATATTTGGAATATATATTACTGACATGAAATGAAATAGCTCCGCGAAAAATTTAGTCGTAACAGGGTCAATTTAGTTTGGAAAATTACTTTTATTCAATTCAAAGTGAAAAAGATGCGAAAATAATACAATATTAAGAATCGATTTACTTCTGTTCGATATGCCCCCCTCTTGCCTTGGCTATGACCTTGAGTAGGTCCAGAAACTAATCGCAAGCTGTCCGAATGTGTTTTGCAGGTATTTTGGCCTACTCGCGGACAATAGCTTTTTTCAGCGCCTCGAGACTGGTGAGTATTTTAGTTTGGACCTTCCTTTCCAAAATGGCCCAAAGAGAATAATCTACCGGATTTGCGTCTGGTGAATTTGAGAGCCATTGTGAGGACGTTATAAAGATCGGAAAATTGCTTTTTAGCCATTCTTGGTTCACTCGAGCTTTGTGAGACGGTGCCCAGTCCTGTTGAAACATCCATTTCTGCCACCGAAATCGTTTTCTGCCCACGGCTTCAAAGCAACTTCTAGAATACTTATCCGATAACATTTCACATTTACCTTGACGCCAGGCTCGCTGAAAACGATTGGAGACCCAAACCATTACCTGTGGAGGGTGCTGCCTCCTGATGGCCAATCGGTGACTCAAATTCTCGTAAGAACGGTAAGTCAAATAAACCCCATCATCTTAATGTTCCAGTACATGTGTGCTGAACTCAACCCTCTCCCCATTTAACGATCATGTTACCACGAACAGATTCAGCAAAGCCAGCTTTATTGAGTTCACTTCAACACCAGTTTTTACATTTATTAACAATGAGCTCATATCAGCTCAGAGATGCCAAATATTATAGAATTAGTGACGGCAATCAATTGAGAACTCTTCCAACATCTACTTTTTCGTATATGAACCAGCATTTTCAAAATAATAATGCACATACCTACATCTTCGAATTTATTTTATTTTCTTTTCAAATTTTTTGTTTCAAAATTTGTTTTAAATACTTCCAAGGATGCATTTAGGTAAATTTCAAAAATGATCAAATAAATATTTTGAACTCTTAGCAAATAAGTCCATAGAATGCGACAAAAAATAACAGCAAACATACATATTTGGCTTCTTCTGAACACTTAACCCCATAAGCTTGCGCAATGCAAATACACTTAGGAGTACGTATGCATGCGTACACATACACACTCACCCACACACACACAAATAGCAAGTGTTAACTTATGTACGAGTACTTATTGTTGAAACCCCGCACTGCGCGCTGCGCACTATCCCAGAGGGATCATCGTTTCAATTTGTTAACATTCTTCAGTGGTATTTATCTCGTCTTTTATATTCCTGTTATTCACAATCATGGGGTAACCATGGCATTCCTACAACTCGGTGCTAGCTTCACTAACATACTGACACGCACACATGCATACATATTGTATTGGTTTATGGTTGCTATTAACTTTTCCCTTCACCAGAGTAGTTGCTGTAAATGTCCTTTTGTTCAATTCCCAGTTATTTTTATTTCCCTTAAGCTTTTAAATTTTACAACAGACATTTTCAGCAACTAAATATCCGTACAATTGATGGCTTTGTATAGACTGCGAATGACCTGTGAGCGACCTTCAATTGCCACACAAACTGGTTGATGAGTTCTGATAGAATGGGAAACTGAAGAAATCAAGAGGTGTCAGAAAGAGTTTAGGGCATTTTGGAACGTGTATTTGTGCATGTGTGAGTAAGTGGTCCAATAGGAAATATGCAGTGATTATTATCAGACATACCTATAAAATGCGTTTCATAACTATAGCAGATGGACTCATTGACAAGTTTTTACAATTTTTTTTAGTTCTTATTTAATTTTAATTAAAAAACCGTATTGTAAAGGTGTTGAATTTAGAGATATCGGATTTTAAATTGAAATAAAACAATGAAAATTCAAATTTAGTGAACAATCTTTATCTTAGTCATTTATTTTTTAAAGATAATACCTTTCAAATGTTGGCAACTTCGCCGTAATTCTGGCTGAATTCCGTAAACACCAATTTTGAGTGACTCGCTGGGAACTTCGGTCGGTATCTCTTGAATAATTTTAGTAATGTTGACTTCCAATACCTCAATCAAAGCTGGATTTAAACTTTGCATTTCCCACTAAAAAAAAGTCCAAAAGTGTGAGAACTGGGTAGTCTATCGTAAGTGCACTAGCCTGCCATCCCAGAGGTTGTGGGTTCGAATCCCACGGTCCTCGCACTTTCAAAATGTACCTACTTTTCCTGTTCCTAAAAAGAAATAAAAAAATATATAAAAAAATTCGCCATTGCTCAACCCCAAAAACTTCTTCTTTCCATCTTTACTCCCGCACAATAGTCTGCACATTAAAAAAAGTGGAGCCAGCAAGAGGAAGCGGGCGACCGCGGTAATAGAGCATATACACGAAATTTATCTGTGCGATCCTTCTGCCATAAAAATGTGAGACACAGATGGCGCTCTAAGCAGTATTGTTCCTAAGCAACGACAGGTGGGCATTCCCATTACTTAGGACTGCTAGCGGCAGACAAATCACATACCCTGTCAGAAATCCAAAAGCAGATCAACGAAACCAACGCAAGACTAAGTCTTGTCGAGGCGCTATGCTATCGAGAGGAGTGAACAGGGAAAAAAACAAACCCAGGTGAACTCAGAATAAATTGGAATTCATTTATTTAAAATTAAATGGTAAAATCAGCTCAACAAATGCGTCATTTGTGGTAACATTGTGCAGTACTGTCAGTTCATTGACAATCAATATTTTCAAATTCTACAATTCGAGCCTCCCCCAACGACCATAGGGGGTTGCACTGTTCGCATATGCTTACGAAAGCTCGATAACAAACAAAGTGAACGTTTGCCTTGTCAGCCTTTCTCGCTTTTTCACTGGGAGGAACTTTCAGCTTTCACCTTCTAAATCCATGGCGACCTTTCTTACCATCTGAACGAAGGAAGCTGCAGTTTGAAGGCAAATGTGGATGACACATCAATGATCCAGACATGTCAAAATACTGCCATCCGGGCCATGGAATGTTTTCTGATGTCTTCCCTGCAACACTTTCACAAGGAGGCTTCCACGCTCCCCGTCAATCAGCATAGTAAAATGCAATTCCTGCTTGGGTGTTACCGTAGGAATCTCCCCTGCAAACACTTGTTAGACCTTGAGCCACCTCACAGGCGAGTCAGGACGCATCTCTTCTACTACACCGACAAGTTTCAGGATGAAATACAACTGCAGCTATTAGATCGGAGAGTATACAGACAGGCATCAAAACACATTCATCGGGAGTCTCTTACTAACCAAAGATTGTCAACGGCAACGTCATCATAAGTCACTTCAAACTTGTTCTTTATGAGTCCGAAATTTAATGGGCCATACAATTGCCTACTCGAAATTTTTTCTAAGGATTCTGATTTACAATACTAAAATTTAATGAGATACAAATGAATTGTCAAAACATGTGAAGAAGTCCTAAAACTATATTGTTTAACGCTGTGTTTATTTACAGTACAAACTTTAAAGTTTATTCGTAGGCTGCAAAGACACGACAAAACTATCAGAAGTTCATCAAACACATTCCTAACGGTATTCTCATTCTAAGACGTGATTCTTGGTGCTTTTGATGTTAAAAATATACAGAATATTAAGAGAAAATCAAATATAAACATACTCAAGTGCACAACAACAACACACATTGGTAAATTTTTGTCAACATCCTGTTGATATATCGCTTCATTTCATTTCGTATGGTTTGTTAAACTTTCGGTCGTAGGTATGAACACACACGCCACAAATACACACTCGTACATTTGTATTGAATTTGGGGTGAATTTATTTGTAAATTTGTTTTGTGTATTAAAATGTGCAAATACCGGAGGTATTGAATCGTAAAAAAGGTAAAAAGGCAGAGCGCAAAATATTTTTGCCTTTTCAAATTAAATTGACTGGTTGATCTGGTTAATGAAAATGTTTAAATGGGTATTGTGTAATATTTGTTGAATTAGTTAGGGAAGTAGTAAATAGTCAAATTTTTTCACATCCTAAAGCGTGTACATACATACATGCATTTTTCTTTTACAACAGCTGATAAATTTTTTCCGTAGTATTTTTATTAAACAAATTATTTATTGACATATAATTCGTATTGAGAGTGGAAAATATATTCACAATAAATTGAATGTAATTTTTGTTTTCTTATTTAATGAGAGCAAGAAAATTTCTATGCAAAATATTGTATTCGAATGTTAGCTGAACTAAAGTTACAGCGGCCACAATCGGCCTGAAGCCTTTGCATATTTTATGAAATGCTTATTTGCTGCTAATAAATAATGAAAGTGGAATCAAAACAAGCCAAAACACATAACTCCCAAATAAATACGCTTGTCACAGCACCAGCAGGCCTAATGCAATAAGCTCAGCATTCAAGTATGTTCGTCGTGTTTGTACATTAGGGTGGAGAGTTCATGGTTGAAATTTTCTTTTTTTTTTTTGTTTTTTTTATCTTTCCTATCGTTTATCGATAAACCTATGACAATGCCGCATTCGTCGAAAAATTCAAAAGCCTAAAATCTGGCTTGCAGGTGGCTTTCCTCGAAAAATTAAATATATATATTTCCAAGTTTTACCCGCGAATTGAGATCATTTCGTAACTCTCTGTCAAAATCTTTTCGCCTTTCTACTCTCCTCAAAGTCTTTTCTCCAGTGTGAAATATCAAGTTGATCAATAAGTTTTGCGGTTCGATAAGAAAAACACAGTTTTATGGTTTGAATTACATTTCATTATTCAGTATTATATCCCTGAACATCAATACACTTATTCCAATTTATGAATTCCATCACTGAAGTGAGAATCTGGAAGGGCTGCAAAACACGCTTCCACAGCTGTTACGACCTCATCATTTGATGAAAAATCTTTTCCCCGCATGCATTTTTTAGCTCTGGAAACAGATGAAAGTCGCCAGGGGTCAAATCGGGTCAATACAGTGGATGCTCCAACAATTCGAACTTTAATTGATGGATCTTAGTCATTGAAAAAAGGCTTTTGTGACACGGTGCATTCGTCCTGATGAAAAATATTTTTTTTCTTTTGAAAACTGGGTCTTTTTCACGATTTTTTCCAACAGGTTACTAAAACATCGACAATTCATTATTTTACGATTTTGCAAATAATCTTGAAATCCCAAACAACTGATGCTAATACCTCCTTGGCCAATACAAAAATCATTTCGGAGCCGAAGAGCCAGATTCACACTACCCTTTAGCCTCTTCTTCTGATTTTTAATCATGGTGATAGACTCAAATCTCATCCGTAGTCATGAATAATTGCACAAAATCCTTTCGAAAACTCTCTAAATGTTGCTGATAAAGTTACATTTGAATATATTTTTGTTCTATTGTTGGCCCATTGTGTTCACATCTTTCTGAAACCCAATACTTCAGTCAAAATTTAAACTTTAACTTTTAACTCTCTAAACTTTTCTGAAGCTGTACTATCGTACCGCTCTCGATGTTTATTGATTGACTTAAAACCACTTGATAGCAGACGCTCTATTCTATCGTGCTCATTTATTATTCGTATCATTTCTGGATCTATTGATTGTCCTTCCCTTTTAAGTAAAATTCAATTTAATATACCCAATACGTCAGTACGAAACCTTTAAAATTGGGTTCTCGAGAACCAACTATGGGGTGAATGCTCCGATTCCTAGGGCATGTGCAGATTTAAATGTGTTTTTCAATTCTTCTGGTGTTGATTTTACATGGCCGTATGCCATCTTAGTCAAACATCTTACATCGTTCTTTTCTTAGTAACTACTAAGCTATTGTACATTAGCTTAATATAGTCTGAAATAATGTATTTATTCAAAGACAATAAATAAATAAATAAAAAATATTGCTAACAGTGCCCAATGAGATGCCTAGGATGCCTTCTACTAAATCTCTTTCAGTCTCTCGATGATTTTCAAATACGACATTCTGAATTTTTTCTACAATTTCTGGTATAGTTGTGATTTTTGGACGGCGTTGACGTGGATCGCCCTTAGGGCTTGTCCGACCATGTTTAAATTCAGCAACCCATCTTTCTACCGTACTAAATGATGGCGAAAAATCCCTATACACTTTCATCATTCATTCATAAATTTTCGTTACTTTTAAACCTTCCAAAAATAAAAATTCAATCACTGATTGATACTTGATATGTTTTCCATTGTACAAATACTGCGACACGTCGATACTGAATGCCTTGTAAACAATGAATGAATTGACAAATTGAAATGAAACTTCACATACGTTCATATGAAGAGTAGATCAATATGACAAGAAAACAATAATTAGGCTAGTAGCAATGCCCTTTCTAATCGAACCGCAAAACTTGTTGAAAACCTGAAAAGTTACAAGGGATACTTACTATCTTTCAAATATGAATAGCAATCGAATGTTGTAGCATAGCAAGCATATCCAGAAAATAAGCCACGCTTCGAAAGACTGCGGTGATTAGTATTTTAGTAGAGTGAGGGACTGCTGCTGTTTTTTCGCTGTTCGAGGAATATCTCCAAAAATGAAACTGTTTAATATGTAATGCATGTATCACACAAAGGGAGATAATTGTAAGTTTAAAATTTTTGCATCATTAGTTGTGTGAAATTTCATTTTTTTATTTTATACAATTTTTAAAGTTCTCCTAATGCTCGTTTTTGGCGTTTGTCCAAACTCTTGTGGTCTTGACTTGAAGGTTAAGTACAGAAACTTATCAAGTTGAAAATCCAAATATTTGACTGTCTTACTGTTCTGAACAAGGATTTTGGTTTCGTTCGCTATTATATTAAAATTTTTCCGATATTTGAGCTGCATTTTTACGGGAGGACGAAAAAAATGCTTTCGCATTTGTTGGTATTTATTTTAAGATGCCAGTTTGCTGCAAAATTTTCTATAATATTGTATTTCAGTAGCAGGTTTCTATTAGTATTTAGGTTTCTATTAGTATTCGTCAATTGCTCTGTCTGGGTGGTAAATGACAATATCATCAGAAAAGGCTATTTTAAACATTTGATAGAGTTTTTAACCTTCTGAATATATATTCTATGATCAGCAATACAAATATCTAGAATGAAGTGGGCCCTTTCATAAGATGTGATAACGGGAGACAGACATATTACATTTAAATTCTATCGCATTGAGGTAAGCCAATCTTTTAAAGCGTTGCCTTTAGTATCGTTTTGAGTGTTTCCTCAGTCCGAGTGTTTACTATTGAGATCGCCTGCTAGTATGTAGTAATACTTTGGGTATTGAAGGGTTGACTTAAATGCACCGCTGTTGTCTCCTGACTGATAATTGACTGCAACTACATCTAAAGGGTGATTTTTTAAGAGCTATAGGAAAGTTTTTCAAAAAAACACACGTAAAATTCAGAAAAATGCATGACATTTTTATTTAAATCGATAGTACAGTCCATATAACTTAATGTATGAAGATTATTTCATGCAAATGTTGACCGCGACTGCGCTTCAAATGGTCCATACGCTTAGTCCAATTTTGGCATACTCTTTCCAATGTTTCGGCCCGTATCTCACATATAAATGCTTTAATGCTGTCCTCCAATGCGTTAATTGAAGCAGGCTTGTCTGAATAGACATGAGCTTTAACATAGCCCCACAAAAAATAAGCTAAAGGCGTTATATCACACGATCTGGGTGGTCAATTGTCAGGTTCCGAACGTGAAATAAAATGTTCACCGAACTCGCCTCTCAACAAGTCCATTGTTAAGCGTGCTGTGTGACATGTGGCACCGTATTGCTGAAAAAACATGTCATGCAAGTCAAGCTCTTGCATTTTGAGCAAAAAAAAGTTGGATCTCATTTCACGGTAGCGCTCACCATTCACAGTTATGTTACGATTCGCAGCATCTTTGAAGAAGTACGGTCCAATGATACCTCCAGCCCCTAAACCGCACCAAACTGTGACCTTTTCTGGATACATTGGTAGCTCTTGCAATTCTTCTGGCTGATCTTCACTCCAAAATCGATAATTCTGCTTATTTACGTACCCATTGATCCAAAAATGAGCTTCGTCGCTGAACACAATTTTTCGACTTTAAACTTTTTTAACAGAACACGCATTTTTTAAATAAAATTCAATTATTTGCAAGCGTTATTCGTTTGTAAGACGGTTCATGGTTAAATTATAGATCAAACTGAAGATGTTTGACAGTGAAACAAAACACGAAGCGTGCATCAGCTGTTTAAACCAACTGTTTAAAAAGATAATAGGTAATCTCTTAAGTTCAATTAACGAAAAAAAACAATCCCCCAATTCGTGTCACCCTAACGTACATCCATGCTTTTGACTTTCTGCTAAACTCAGGCATTTGTCCCATAAATAATTTGCTCATCTGGATTTCACTAGCAAATCACTGCGGTCACTTTGACCCATGCAAATGTGGCCGCAACAGCAGGCGACAAATGTTATTTTCTCCTCCTTGGCTTTGATTTTTCATAAGCTCCCTGAGCTCTTTTTATATTTATTGTCAGTTTATCTTCTTTGTTATTATTGTCATTTGACCAACCGCTTCAGTTACACTTATACATACATACACACATATATAAATGGAAAGTTGTAAAAAGTTTTCGTTAATTCAAACTTGCAAAATTGCAAATACTTTGCAGCACATTATCCCACACTCCACCGTCAAGTGACGCAGTGTAACATCTACTTTCACACCAACATATTTTTCTTTATTCATGACACAATTTCCACAAACCATGGGAACAGCGGTGATTCCTCATACAAAACAAATCAAAGTTTTTTGTCTAACAGAAACGAAAAACTGTTTTGGTCGCTTCCTTTGTGTTAGGCCTAAAATAACTAAAGTGCCAACAAAAAGAACAGCAACAAATACGTATAAATATATTTAGTAACAAACATAAAGTTTGTGCTCAGCGGAGCCGATAAGTTAGCAGTTATGCGTTATTGTTACAATACAAATACAAAACAATAGGGCAAGAGCAGCAGCAGTAGTAGCTGTTATTTTGTATAGCCCTGTGGTGGAGAAACTGTTAAATAAACTAACAGAAACTCTACTCTCAATTACAGCAGCGTGGAGCATCATTTCAAAAAGCTTCTGCTGCCCTGCAATTTTGTGCCGTTTGTCCTTTCACTTCTTCTGGTTTCGGTTAAATTAACAAGCGCCCAAAGTTCTTGGTTATGCCCGGCAGTCCGAAATAAACTTTTCAATTGGTTTGACAAATAAACACATTTACATTGACGCATAAAATATAATGACTCTGTGTCAAATGTTGGCAAATGCCCATAAATAAGCTAAGAAACTAGCAATTGACAGCTGCTCCAGGCGGTGTAATCAACCAAAAAAGAGCAAATAAATTTAAAAGTACTTGTTTTGTGGTCACACTGCGGGTGTTTAAAAATAATGTCGTATCATTGTGGCTGCAATAAAAAGGAGAAAGAAGTACTTTTTTAACTTCGAGGGGTTATACTTGTTTGTACAAACACATATTTATGGGCTGCAAAATGTTCGAGTTCTACGTAAAAACTGTGGCAATATTTTTACAAGTGATTAGGTTTTCTTTGATTCAAAGATAATTTTTAGAAAATTCAGCTGCGAGAATGCAGCTAATGAAAAAATGTATCCCCAATTGCTGTTGGAAATGAGTTACACCATCAAATCGTATTTATAACCCTATTAACCTCACACTAGAAATATATTCTCTCACGACTATAAGCTGCATAACGACATTCCTCAGTATCAACTAAATAATTATTTAATTACTTGTAAAAGTTTAATTTTTCACAATCAGCAGGTTTAGGTCATGTCGTCCGAATGGATACAAACACCCCGGCTCTGAAAGCCTTCGATCCGGTGCCAGCTGGTGGTAGTAAAGGAAGAGGAAGGCCTCTTCTACGTTGGAATGATCAGGTGGAGAAGTACTTGGCTTCATTTAATGTTGCCAACTGGTGGCGGTTAGCAATAGAAAGGGACGGCCGGCGCGCTATGTTAAACTCGGCCAAAATCGCGTATGCGGTTATTACGCCAATCAGGAAGAAGAAGAAGCGGAACTTCAACCCCGGCAGAGCGACTGTTCAAAATTGGCTGTTTTCTCAGAATATTGCATATTAGTTTATCAGAAAAGTTTCCAGGTCGATGTTGTACGCACGCATTTAATCTTGTTAAGAAATCAGCACACCTTGGCTTCCATTGCATATTCCTTCGTTGGTTGGAGTCATAACTCTTGAATCGCACATGTGTGCTTGTTGTTGGCAATCAGCAGTCATATTATTTCATTGTATCATCTGAAGTGTCAAAGGTAGTATTTTGGATCCTTTGCTATTTTTCTCGTTTATCAAATACATAAAAAACTGTTTTTCATATGTCATGTTTTTTAATTTATGTTAGCGTGCTAATCAATTTGAAATCTCTGCAGTCTGGCGCGATCTAATTTGTCCTTATCTTTCGTCTTTCATATTATTCAAGGGGTTGTAGATTGGCTCTCTCTTCTGGAGCGAATCTATCTTAATACCCTAGAGCACTTCGTGATTTATATCATATTTTTTCCATATTGGCTTTATAAGTACTCTATATGCAAGGAATGCACCCGTCATGAATAATCTTAGCGTCCAATTTCCAAATCAATTTCCAATTGCTCAATTTTGTTTGTTCGTCGGCAACTTAACATTTTCTCACATAAATTAATGTGACTCCCTTAAATCTCACGAGTTGGCCAGTTATTCCACCTATCCATAAAGCGCACCAAACGATTACTTAAAGAAGTGCTAAATTCAGTGCGGACAGAACTCAATATAGCTGTATACATTTTACTATAATTTTATTTATACGCGTGGCGTTTGAATAAATGAATGAGCAATGAATGAATTGAAAATGAGGTTTATACGAGGGGTGCCTTTTATATGTCGGGATTTGGCAACCCTGGTGTTGCAATCTGGCAACTGACAGCTGTATCGCAAAGTTTGACATTTTTTGGCTTTTGCGTACTCAGAACGTTTTGAAATACCTGCGCTATTTGTGTTGTTTACAGTAACTTAAAAGATTCATCTCGGTTCAAAAATGAAATTAAATCGTGAACATTTTCGTGCGATTATTTTTTACAACTTTCGACGTGGATAAACTCAGCAACATTGCATGGATGAACTTAATTCATTTTTTGGCGATGAAGCTCCATCAAGGACCAGTGTTTATCGATGGTATGGTGAATTCAATCGTGGTCGTAGTTCACTCCAAGACGAATTTCGTGAAGGTCGTCCAAAATCAGTTGTTGTTCCGAAAACCATTGATGCTGTGCGCGAACTGATATTGGAAGATCGTCATGTGACCTACCGTGAGATTGAGACAATCTTAGGCATTAGTGGGACCAGCATACATTCAATATTGCATAAACATTTGACTGTCAAAAAAATTTGTTCGCGTGGGATCCCACAAAAAAATCGCTCAAAAAAAGGCTCGTGTCGATTGGTCGAAGGAAATGCTCAAAAAATACGATCGCGGGGCTTCGAAACACATCTATGACATCGTGACAGGTGATGAATCATGGATTTACGCGTATGAGCCCGAAAGTAAACAGCAGTCGACTGTATGGGTGTTTCAAGATGAGCCAAATCCAACAAAAGTTGTTCGCGCACGAAGCACTTCCAAGCAAATGGTCGCCTGTTTTTTCGGAAAAACTGGAAATGTCGCAACCGTACCACTAGAACAACGCAAAACAGTAATTCTGAGTGGTACACAACCATTTGTTTGCCAGTTGTCTTCCAAGAAATTAGGAAAACCAATCGCCAAAGACGGATCACTCTTCACCAGGACAATGCGAGCTCTCACACATCGGCTCAAACAACTGCATTTTCGAGCACCCAAAACTTCGAATCTATGGGTCATCCGCCGTATAGTCCTGACTTGGCACCGAATGACTTCTTTTTATTCCCGTACGTAAAAAACAAACTGAGAGGTCAACGTTTTTCGACACCTTAAGAAGCGGTTGCGGCATTCAAACTGCATGTTTTGGAAGTACCTCATTCAGAGTGGCAAAAGTGCTTCGACAATTGGTTCGCTTGCAAAAGTGTATAGATCTTCATGGAGAATATTTTGAAAAACAATAAAGTGATTTTCGATGATTAAAATTTGTTTTTGTTCTCTAATCCCGACATATAAAAGGCACCCCTCGTACTTCACCCTCATGGTCTTTTGCGGCCAATTCCCTTAATGAACATAGGATAGATGTAGGATGTGTTAAGCGCGTGTGCCTATCTTCTGGCCGAGATGTATCCACTTTCTTCGCGCTGTAATGTCACATTAGAGAAGAAGCTGTCCTGGAGTCTGGTCGCAAAAAGGTACAAGTGGACCATATACCAATTCTGTGCAGATGACTACGCAATATGCAATGACCTGTGATAAAGCCCGTGAGCATACTCGGCTTGTCCTTAGGAAAGGTTATGAGTTTTCTGAATCTCCTTTGATTATATCCCCAATAAGGACTTCACCGGCATGGTGTCATAATTTGGTGTCAACTCACGTTTAGTAGCCTTAGCTCTTCACTTATAAGCTTCTCCTTGATGGTGTGTTATCCTATAGTGAGGAAGCGATCGGGTCCAATTAATACAGAGTCCGCAGCCTCTCTAATCAATGCATACGCTACTTTGTTCCCAATTATATTCGTGTGCCCTTGTACCCATATGTAACGGATGCTATTTTCCATTCCTCGCAAGTTAAATTTCTCGATGTACACAAGGACTTGGGACTCAAGGAATGAGTACTTAATCGGAAAGCATGATAACGCCTTGAGTGTCGCATAACTGTCACGCAGAATGGCAATTCGTTCATTCCGGAAGTTTCTGCCTAAGTTGATCTCTGCGCATATATAGAAAGCTTACAGTTCTGCTCGGAAGATACTGTAAAAACTATCCATCGGAACACAACGTTTTATTTTGGGGCTATATATTCCATCGGTGTCTTCGAGCCATCTGTATGCCAGTACAAATTCCAATCATAAGATTCTTTTCAAGTTTAGGTATACTCTAGTTTACTCTATCGCCCAGTTTAGTTCTGAACTTCTTCTCAAATTTAATAACTCCAGTGCAACCGTCACTGGGTAGCTTGCAAGTATGTAGGAGCTGCAGGCCCAAAGATACAAGGTACACTTGGCTGATTGATGAGTAACTGTGTGAAGCTCGAGCTCACCTCCATCGCAGAAACTGAACCGAACGTTCTAAAGGGTCCAAGTAATAAACAATTGTGTTTTTATAAAAATCCAGTATTCTAATAATAGAAATACCAAAAAGGTACATACATAAGTCTCAATCGCATTTAGTTTAGCTCACAACATATAAATATGCTTGTAAAAATAACAAAAACAAAAATTGCATGTAGTAATTATTTAACCCTCCGTTGTACACCACTTTATAAACCTTCGGTTGTACACCTCGGGTCTAGCTAAAACCCTATGCATTTACATTCATTTGTAAAGAAAAACCTTTTTTGTTCGTTTTTTTTCTGTTCTTTATTTTGACTCATTTCGAAGGAGGTTGAAGAAACAAAATACGATAGCAATAAAATGTATGGTGCAATGTGAAATGATCTTTATTATGTGTTCGGGGGAAAGCAAGCAAAACATGTATATGAGACTTTTGAGTGCTGTTGACATACTGGATTCATGCATGCAGTACAATAAAAACGAGCTTTTCGACGAACTTTATCGGCCCCTTGTAAACAAAGACGACAATCATTTTTCGCTGCGAGTGTATCGGCACCGGTTGGTTGATTAACTACGATATTCACAGGGATAATAATTTTTTTGTTGAAAAATGATTCCATAGCCAAACGAGTAGTGAATTGAGAAATAATGCTTTGATTATTCATACGATTTTCGATGTTTGCAACGACCAATGTATTCGATAAAGTCGTCAAAAAATTGCGCCTATCATCACTTTTTCTAAGCCTATCGACTTCCTTGCAAATACAAAACGCTGCCATTGCCATGACATCCAACATGTTTCTAAAGAAGCAAGGGGTCACCGGCTTGTTGGCCGTTTGATCCATACAACCGACGCCAGCTTTATGTACATTATAATATAAAATAGCCGATGGTTTTTTGCCTTCATACTCTTTAGTATAATGAACAGTGGAAAGTAAATTGACCGCTTTATTCGTCTTTGGCACATAGCTGGTGATTGAAACAAGGTTTTCATGAAAACCAAATAATGACTAAGCACTGGTCGAGAATCGTTCTTTTCCATATCTGGTGGAAAACAAAGTTTGTTGGATTGTATAGTGCCAACTAATGCGAGTCGAAGCGCTTAGCTCCGTTCAAAAAATTATCGGCTATTATTGTTCGGCCGCTGTTTACATATCGGTTGGATAATTGTAGCATCACATATATAAATACATATGAGCTACATGGTCGTAAAAGATAGTCTAAATATAGATTTACCATGAAAAATAAAAAAAGCAGGTAAAATAGTCAAAATGTATCTTATCACATATGTTTCCATACATTTTGTATAGGAGTCCAGCCAGACCCGAGGTATACAACCAAAGGCGCAACTTTTTACATCCTTTCTTTCGTCCTTTTCGAGGATCCTGTTAAAATAGTTGTATTCATACATCGATAGAAAATTAAATTTTAGGAAGCTACCTAGAAGCACAAGTCATAAGCTATAAATGAAATATGTTAAATTCACGTACAAAGTCAAAAAAGCTCTAGCCAGAGCCTGGTGTACAACGGAGGGTTAATACTTATAGTCAAATAATTTTAAATTGAAAGTAAAAACAATATTTTGTCGGCATTTCCCGTTGCTAACGGCACCATCCATCGGTATAAAGCTGGCTTTGATGTCAGTATTCGAAAAATGTTACAAAAAACTAAAAATTGATACAATTTTTTAACAAAAAAATTAAAGAAATGTCCAGCCAAAGTTCGGCTATTTTTTGGTCGAAACCGAACTGAACTTTTGTGACTGAACATGGCCGAAGATTGCGCGTTCTCTACGTATTAAACGAAAATTAACGGAAGCATAGTAAATTAAAAATTTTTAAACTGTTTTCTTCCACTTTTTTTTATTGTTTATTGTTTTTTTTTTTATTGAACCATAACACTCTAGGTTATATGGTGGACAGCACTCGAAAAACGGTGTAGAGTAGCCACAATTGATCGAGTCCAAAGAACAGCCTTAAATACGACACCTACTAAGGCTCTAAATACGTTGCTTCACTTGTTCCCTATATCGAATTGGAATAAGTATCTTGGCCATTCGGCCATACTGAACAGGAGCACTGCTATCTCTTCCGGCATAGACTATCATGTAAGTCTTCCATCACCCCCCTAGCTATTCTCCTGTTCACTCCCAACTAGGGAAGAATGGAAGACAAATCTTACCGAAATCGATGGCCCTCTGATTATATATATTATACAGATGGTTCAAAACAAGACGGTAAAGTGGGATTTTAAATCTTTTCTAATTCCCCTCACATCAATCTATCATTTAGATTACCCGACTACTGTAGTGTATTCCAAGCGGAAGTATACGATATCTGGTATGCTGCGAAAACTCTCTTAGAAAAGAGAATATCACTAGAGGATATCTGCTCTTTCACTGACAGTCAAGCGGCCGTTCGAGCACTCAATTCCTCTTATACCCACTCAGGTGTGGTTCGATCCTGTCTCTTACCTCTTAACGAAATAAGTGTTCAGAACTCTGTCCAAGTTATCTGGATACCGGGTCACAGTGGATTCTAAGGTAACTGCAAAGCTGATGAACTCGCAAGAGCTGGAGCTACGCAATCAAATGTTAGTAACTTACCCACAATCTACATTCCGCTCTCAACATGTAAAATGATCATTGATCGAGAATTTCACAGCATTGCTGATCGGAGGTGGCGAGTGGAAACTACTTGCGTTACGACCAGACAAATCTGGCCATCCTACAATCTGAAACAGACAAAACCCCTTATAAGTCTTTCGAAACACGAACTAAGGCATATAATATCTCTTATCACTGGACACTGCCTTTTGGGCACTCACGCACGTCGGCTCGGGGTTCCTCAAAACGACCTGTACAGATACTGTGCAGTTGTCCCGGCCTAACCAGAAGTCGACTCGCTTTTCTAGGCTCTCCAACAATTGACAATCTTTCAGTACTCTCGAACCTGAAAATCGAATCTCTCATCAAATTCTCGAAACGAATTAATATCTTTGACCAAAATCTTCAATAAAAGTCTCGGTTAGGTGGGGAAATCATATAACATAATGAGCTCTAGGGCAACACAACGGACCCAACTTGCGGTCTATGTGGCACTCCGATGCGGGGTCACCCTTTAACCAACCAACCAACACTCTAGCAGCAAATGAGCAATATGTAGACCCAACAATAAAATTTTGAGCTCAATATCCGTTCTACCGTTTATATGTATATGAATGCAGTGGATCAAACTAAGGAAGACGAACAACGGTCAAGTCTCTTCAAACTCTCATGTCACTCTTCAGCTGATCACGCAATGTCTAAGCTGAATAACAACTCAAAAGCAGTAACGATGTTCGAAACCAACATCAGGTTGCCGTGAGTATGAAAGAGTATTTGAGCTTGGAGAAGAATGCACATTTTGTGAGATATAGCGAGCACATGCATGTTATGTGCTGAGAGCAGTGAATGAAAATAAGCAGGACAACTCAACTAGTTAACCATGTACGCCATAAATAACAAAATAAAATGAATAAAATGAATATTTGTTATTATTAAGATGAATGTGACATTTTGTGATGCAATAAAATTTATTATACGTACATATGTATGTATGTATTGTATATAGTCCATATACATTCTTTATATTATATTTTATACTACTTTAATTTGGTACTCTGTGCAAGTGGATGTCTGACAACACTTGCCAAATAGCGGACACACGAAACAATAAATTGCAATTCCAAGTCACTTAAACTGCAGCATGTACGTACATGCGTACATATATACTGGTGTACATACTTATGTGACGGACCGTCCAAATGGTTGGCAAGGAGCAGCAAAAATGATAGTAATAACAAAAAATACATGTGTAACAATATTTTCCTATAAAGTTGAGCGCATAGATATCAACAGTTAAAGTGATATTGTTGTATTTTTATTGTTGTTTTTATTGTTGCCATTCTTAATGTTGCCGCTTGTTGTATGTGTATTGCTGTCACACATGTTGCTGCTCATACAAAGACTGTCAACATGCCAGTGTTGTCCACATGTCATAGGTCCGATGTGTTGGTTGGTTAGCGCTGGGGAATGAAAGCGGAAAAATGCACAACAGGCATACAAGCACATATTTCGAGATGTTAAATTTCCGAAAAAATACTCTTAAAATAAAATGCAGGCACAGCGTTGATTTTATATTAGTTTAGTGAAAAAGAAATACATAATTTTCTGGATAGATGGCTGTAGTGATCGATACCTCGTAAACAATTCAACGTTTATGCTCGTTCTCAAGGTGATATTTTACACTAAAATAATTCTTTTTTCTATGTTTTGTTTGTTCCATTCAGTGTTTATAAGTTCGTAAACACCTAATAGTTTCGGCGGATAAAAATTAGCAACAAATACAAGCGCGAAAGAATATATTCGACTTGACTATTATTAGACCGGGAGCCAGGGGTCATTTTGACCTCATCATTTCATGCCGACTGATTTTAATAATGAAGGCAGACGCCGCACACTGGGGATTTTGCGGAAAAAAGTCAAATTTGCAACATACCACCTACGCAATGTTTAATGGTATTTCTAAATTCCAGAATAGAACCAAAAACAAAATCAAAAAGAATTACTAAACTCCGACTTACAGTTTTTTTTTTTATAGATATGTCAAAAGTATAATTTTTTTATAGTATTGAACTGACTAAGAAAAAACTTCAAAGCCCAAGGTGGTTTTTTTCCTTTTGCTTGAGCCGACTTCCAATTTTTTATTTTTCATTTAGGGTACGATAGGTTAGGTTAGGTTGAAGCGGTTGTCCATTGTGGACACACTCAGGCTCGTAGCCCATTGTGATGCCGCATGGGGAAACTAGCCCTTATCCCTCCTGAAACCACAGTGTACTGTTCAAAAATTTTGCTAGATCCTTAATTTCGACAGAGCCGAGATCTTCTAGTTTATTAAAGAAATGTTTGCCCATATTGGCGAGTCTACGTCTGGATAGAGCAGGACAATGGCACAGAAGGTGCGGAATCGTCTCTTCCTCGTCTAGACAACTTCTGCAGAAGTCATGTGTTTGCACACCCATTCTCTGGGCGTGCCTACCAATTAGGCAGTGCCCCGTTATGACTGAAGTCAGTATGTTGAGACTATGTTTGTCTCTCCTTAGTAGAAGTTCTGTGCGTTTAGCATTGAGAGTCGGCCACATCTGTCGGGCTATTTTGCAAGTGGCTTCGTTTCGCCATCTTTCATTCGCTATTCTTACAATTTCCTCGTGGATATGTAGTCTACATGTTTGCAAGGGTATACCTATATCAGTGTCTATGTGTTCATCATTCAGTTTGGTGCCGATTTTCGCAAGTTCATCAGCTCTACAGTTCCCCTCTATGTCGCAATGGCCAGGAACCCATGCTATCGTTAGGTGAAATGACTCAGCCATCTCGTTAAGAGATGTGCGGCATTTCATGGCTACCTTAGAGGTTGTCGACTGTTTAGTGAGGGATTTTATCGCCGCCTGGCTATCAGTGAAAATGTAGATATCATCACCAGATATCGCATCACACTGTACCAGTGTCACGGCTTTCATTATTGCCATCAGTTCAGCCTGAAAGACACTACAGTAGTTGGGGAGCCGAAAACTGAAGGAAATCCCCAGATGCTCGGAATACACACCCCCGCCCACCCTGCCATCGAGCTTTGAGCCATCTGTGTATACATGGATGGACTCGCCCTGTCTTACCACGTCTCGCTCCCACTCTTCCCTCGTGGGTAGGAGGGTCACGAACGTTGTAGTGGCAAGTATAGGCGGAATTGTGTAGTCCACCTGTCTGGGAAGTCCCAACGTGCCATACAGGATTTTGCCGTGGCCATAAATTGTGTTTGACCACTTACTTAAAGTGCTCAGCCTTATTGCTGCGCTGCGCGCCATGTACTTTGCCTGCAGGTCTACCGGAAGGAAGTTTAGTATCACATTTAGTGCTTTCGACGGTGTGGTTGACATTGCACCGGTGATAAGAACAGATGCAAGTCTTTGGACCCTGTCAACCCTTTTGATGTTCACGCCCTTCTCCAGGGCATTCCACCATATTGCAATACCGTAGTAGAGAATTGGCCTAATTACTGCTGTGTACAGCCAGTGTATCATACTGGGCTTCAAACCCCATTTTTTCCCAACGAGCCTTCCACAGGAGTATAGCGCCGTCGTAGCTTTGCGGACTCTGTCTGCGACTGTGAGTCCCCAATTTAGCTTCCTATCTAGTACAAGTCCTAGGTATTTAGCGTTTTCTGTTACTTTAAGGGTACGATATTTTTATATATTTTAGCCGGAAGAACAAAGGCAGTAAAGCATTTGATTATCTATTTATTA
>JAYXIM010004184.1:0-44343 GCA_037575425.1 Anastrepha fraterculus | reverse complement strand
TAAAAGGGGTATAGTAACGCACAAACCTACTCAGCTGCCCCAACCAACTTCCACATAAGAGTGATTTGCGAAGCTCAATAAGAAAGTTAAATTCCAATTAGCAAAAAAAAACATTTTGTATTTAGTATAGCGCCGATTTCGAAAGAAGTTGTACGACCTCTTAACAATTTGGTAAATGGGCATGATTTAAATCAGTGCATACGCTTCTGAAAATAATTCATCAAACTTGATATACGCTTCGCTTTGACTCTGTGTACACATATCATCACCATCATCATCATCACCATTAGCACTGCATTATTTTTCAGACCATTGCTCTAGCGACTACAGCTCTCCACCTCGATCGCTCCTTTGTTATCTTCGTCGATTTCAATATGCGCATCATCTCTTGTTTTCTTTAAAATAAAATTTAAAAAAATTCATGAGTACACTTCTGTAAGGTGTTCGACCGAGCTCCTCTTTCTATTTGCGATGTGCGTCTTGATGTTGTTCTACAAAATGGAGAGATCTACAGTTTTAAGCCGACTCCGAACGGCCAATGGTTTCTTATGAAGAGCTTTTTCATGGAAGAAATACAGTCGGATGTTTGCCATTGACTACCGAGGGCGACCGCTATTAACAAAAACCGGAGATTGAACCGACGGCGCCCGCTATTGATACATTAAATATTATTTTCCGAAAGTTGCAATCCTTATAAATACATTTAGTGATGCCCTCACAATGCCGGATCATTCGGGCTTAATACAATAAACAGCAGGAGAATTCCCAATTCCATTTCAATGATTTTCCATGAAATCACGCACTTTCCCACTGTGTTTTAGGGATAATCCACTCTATAGGAAACCTGTACTTTCATAGACGCATACCCGTTCAAATCGCTTTTTCAATGGCTCACGATATAAACTTTAAGCATTTGGTGTATTTTGAGAAAAGATTCACCAAATTTAATAGAAAAATCAATCGCAATAAATGAAGTTATTTGCGTCCAAATCCCAAACTTATTTCATGGCAATGCTAGACAAGTTTCTCGAATTCAATCATTTTCTAGAAGTTGGTTGGCACTAAAAGTCTTTTTTGATGCCCTATGTCTCACGAGCGATTGAGTACCGGAAGAAGAAGAGTTGAGTCCCCTTTATTTATAAAAAGTTTGGTGTTTTCTATAGGGACGATTATTGATTAGTATTAAGTATATATTAAATGGGAGAAAGCAGTCATTAATCATGAGGGTAATTTTGAAATAATCAAAAAATATGAAATATCATTAAATATAGGGTGTTTTTTTTAGAGGTTAGGTTTTCAAGATGAAATAAAACGTATATAATTTAATGTTATGGCCTAGAATTTAGCTTTATTATAAAGATAAGGGTTTGCCATTATGTTTTAAAAATGATACCCATTCAACCAAAAGTGAGCTTCATCGCTGAACAAAATTTTCTCCGATGCGTCGCGCGGACCGAACCATTATTTTCGTAATAAATTTGCACGATTTGCAAACGTTGTTCAGGTGTAAGTCTATTCATTATGAAATGGCAAACCAAACTGAGCATAAATCAAGTGACAGCTGTCAAAAAGACCATCTACGAAAAAAGTAGTGCCAACTTGAAAACCTAACCTCTAAAAAAACACCCTATAGTAATATTAAAAAAAAAATACATAAAATCGATATATGTAAAATTGGAAAAACTCTAATACGTATATATAACTTTTTCGATTTTTTTCTCAGTACCTCTCTACTTGTCATATCACCAACAATTACATATAAGAGTACAGATATTCAACTCCTTGCATAAGTATAAGTAAAAACGACCATCAATAACTCATCGAAGTCACAGAGTTTTGGCTTCGAAAGTGTCAACCGAGAAAATTTCTGTTTATGTGACGACTGACTTGTTGTTTATTATTTATGTTGCTGTAAGAAGTGTCAACGTATGCAGTTCAGCAACAATTTTTCATCAACTGCTGGTGAAAGAAAATGACTAAAACTATGTCCGACCTGTTATGTTGGCATACAAATGTCAATGCATATTTATTTTTATTTTATTTTAATATTTAAGTTTATTACTAAGCAATATTTTGGAAAGTTTTTGTGCTTCGAATTTCTATGTTTTGCATGGTTGCGAAAATTGTCTTCTCTTTAATATGTGATACTTTTAGTAAAAGCTCATGGTAAAGATAAAAAAGATTAGATAAACCAATTACGTTAGAAGAAATAATTCAAATGTTTCATAAAACAAAAACCGGATAAGCGACTGATTTGTATAAAGTTCCTTACGAGTTTTTTAAAATTGCAGACGTAAAATGTATATATAGATATCTATCTTCATTATACAATAGTGGGCAATCAAACAAATGTAATATTCTCACATTTTAAAAAGGTTGTTCAGAACATACAACCAAACAAATTCACAAAGCGACAGAAGAAGAGGCCGGCCGAAAACACGATGGAGCGATGACATCGAAGGCGACTTTGGAGATATGGACATATCTGATATTAAACGAAAAGCTAACGAGAAAGCGAATTGTAATGGAAGCAATGGTTCATCCCGAACTGTGATGCTACGATTATGATGATGATGTTAAGGACATAGCATAAAATTACAGAGGTTTTTCTTTTATGAATTCTATTGAGAAGATCATGGCGGGCATCTTAAATGAACGGCTTGTAAACTGGTTGTAAAGTAAAAACATAATCACTGAATCGCATCAGACAGGGTTTAGAAAAGATCACTCGACAGTGGAGAATACAAGGTGATCAATTAGAGGTATTTGGGGGGTACACATGCCAGGAGACTCGGAATCACTTCGGGTCCTTTTTGTGTCAGCTATATGGAGGTTGAGGTGGAATTATCTCAGCCTCTGCTCCTCAGCTGCCCAGCTCTCGCGGGACTAAGATTCAAGCATCTTGGTTCTCACTTCTTTTCTGCGTTTGCTGATATAGCAGGTCTTGATAACAAAAAACTGATGAACTTAATCAGCAGCATAGAGAGGTTAACACAATAACAGACCAGTCACCGTTCATAGTCCACAAACACTCAACCCTACCCAACCCTTTCCCTTTCGTCTTATCGTCCTTTTCGTTCACCTCTTTTGCCCGCCCTTGCAATGGTATCACAAAGGATGAACCAAAGTCTTTTGCCAAGTGAGCCCACTCTCTGGGCAACCATCACTACCTAACCTATCCTAGAGGTATCGGGTTTGAAATTGAAATAAAATTATGAAACGAAAATTCAAACTGGTTGTGGAATCTTTATTATTTTTGTGTAGAACCATTCATGGTATTTATTTTTTAAAGACTTTTTTATTCCTTGGTAAATTATACATTTAGATGGCACTCTCAATTTAAAATAATCAAACTATTTAAGAAAAATATCATAATGCATATCACATTATATCGCTCTTAGTTGGAACATAGGGCGGAAAGTGGGAACATAACGCCTTTTAAAGATAATCCCTTTCAACTGTTGGCCGCAACTGCGACGTAATTCCGCCATCCGTAAACAAAAATATTGAATGACTCGCGACTCCCTGGGCATCGGTCGGTATCTCGTGAATAACTTTAGTAATGTTGACTTCCAATGCCACAATCGAAGCTGGTTTCTCCACAAAGCATTTAGACTTTGCATACCCCCACAAATAAAAGTCAAAAGGTGTGATATCACACGATCTTTGTGGCCAATCCACCAATCCACTGGTCCGAGACGAGAGATAAACTGTACAGTAAATCCTTTGTTGCACGAGCTGTATAGCAAGTACATAGTAATGTCTTGTTGGAACCCAATGTTGTTGAGATCACAGTTTCAATTTCCGGCATGAAATAATTGTTTAGCATTGCGCTAGCATTCGCCATTCACTGTTACATTGGCGACCGCCTCGTCTTTAAAGAAATGTGGGCAGATTATTCCTTTAGCCCATCGGCCGCAGCAAACGGTTGTTTTTAATGGATGTAATGGCTGTTCTTGAATTGCCTCGCGTTGCTTTTCAGCCCAGATACGACAACTTTTCTTATTGACGTAGCCAGTAAGCGAAAATGGGCCTCATCGCTGAACAAAATTAGGGTTCCAAATGCGGAACTTAGGCGAGTTTTTTAAGAGTCCAACGACTAAAATTATGATGCTTTGGAAGATCAGCCGGCTTCAAATCTTGGACCAGCTGTATTTTATATGCTTTCAAATCGAGATCTTTGCGTAAAATCGCCCAAGTACTGTCATAAAATAGGGCAAGTTGTTGAGATCGGCACCGAATCGATTCTTCCGTGTCTTCGGCAAAACGCTCAATTACAGCCGCAATATAAACTTCACTTTGGACTGTGCGTAGTCTAATCGAATGAATATCACCCAATAATGCAAAATAATTCTCAATTTTACCGATAGTTTGTCAAGTTTGTGCGTTCAGTGGGACGGTTATGTACACCTTAAGGTGGCCTGAGCGCGCGATGAACTCGAACTCGAGCTCAGAGCGTTGATTTTCGTATTGTAATTGTCTGATTTGTAAGCTTTGTTGAGGCGTAAGTCTTTCCATGATGTAATAAAAATGATGAAAAAAGTACCTCCAATCAGATCACCCTTTATATTATATTAATTTGCCAACCTAAAAATAAAAATATTATTTAAATTTACATATCACACAATGACATGAATTTTTTTAATTCAAAAAAATCACATCACTTCCGGGATCGACTTGAGGCAGTAACTGACTGTATTACAAATTGTAGGTATCACCCGATGCTATGGCTATAATTTGTCATACCACTTTCTTTCTTATTTTGTTCTCCCATCCTTCAACGTCACAATTGGCGTCATGAGTAGTGAAGCGGCATAGTTCTGAGCTAGAAATTTGTTCACTATCTGCTTTGTACGCATATGTAAATATATCTGCGTCATGTATCGATGAGAACTTTCATTTTAGCATTTCGCACGTATTTTCACTATATTTTGATGAATTTCCTTTTTCCCATTTCCTGTTGTTTGGCACTTTTGTTCTTGCCATTGAACGCACAGCTGTCGACAAAGGTCATATTCGATTGCCTTTATAGGTGGCGTGTTTCTGATTTTCGTTTTATTTTTGTTGTTTTTTTTTTTTGTTTGTGCGGAAAACGCACACAGTAGGCTTTTATTAGACGTTTGAACAAAATGATTGATATTTAGAGATACGAAATATTCCGACATTTTCTTAAGAAGCAAGAAAGATTCAGAAACTTCAAATATTTGAAGTAGTTCCGCCAAAAATCGTCTGGTCTAGTGTCAAAGAAGTTGTTGAGCCACTTTTTAAGGACTTCTTTGTTATCGATGGCAACGCCCTTCATATGGTTTGACAGGGAGTGGAAAAGATGGTAATAGGTCGGTGCAAGGTCCGGAAAATACGATGGATGCTGCGGCTTTGACGACTTGTGCAACATGAGGCCTGGCGATGTCGTGAAGCAGTTCCCTATGATCAAAAAGTACCGAAAATATATAAATAACTTACATATATAAATATATATAAAACAAACCAGAGTTAAATTTCAGGCAAATTTTTTTTATCTCCTTCAAAATATGACCCGTCTGAAGCAACACACAAGTGCCAAAGTTTAACCCAGTCCTCCATGCACCTCTGGTAGGCCATCGAAGGGAGGGCCTTCAGCTCCTTCGTCGCAATCTCTTTGATCTCCTGTATCGACTGAAATCTCCTTGCACGAAGTGGTAACTTCAACTTGCGCGGTTCGTTTAAATTAAAATTCCCGGTACTTTTTGATGATCGGGTATAGCTTGACCATGTCGATCAGGTCCTTTAAGTCGATTAGCCTCATTTACGCGGTATAGCTGGGCAATGTTGCCCTTGTTGACCATGGCATTCTTTTCGAACATTCCTCATGCCCTCCCAGTCCCACCAAGCATATATGTATGATAAACTTCTTTGGATGAAGATCCGGCTTGTCTCTCGGCTTTAGCGTATCTCCTGGAGACACACACTCCTTTCTTTGCTTCATATTGATGCATAGGCACCATTTCTGATCTCTCGTGACAATTCCGTACAAAAGGTACTGTTTATGACCGCGTGTTGTTCGATGGTGGGCGAGGTGCTGAGAAGCAATTTGAAGGCGACTTTGTCTGGTTTTTTTCGTTGAACTCGTGAAGCACCCAGCCTCCCAATTTTTCGGTAAATCCCATGGAATGAAGGTAATTGAGAATCGTTTTATAATCGCAGTTCATTTTTTCCGCCAATTCACGACAAGTTAGGCGACCGTTCTCCGTCAAAAGTGATTTGAGACGTTCTTCATTTTTTGAACTTTGCAAACCATTTCCGTGTTGTAGACTCGCCTATTGCACCTCCTTCATACACGTCGCAAATGTCTGGGGCTGCTTGTCCAAAATGTTATCTTTTGCCTCCTGGGTATTCCATTTTTAAGCCTCCAAACTAATAAAAGTTAAATAACTCAAAAATACAATCAGCATAGTTTTGCAGAACAGAAAGAATTCTATCGAATTAATACTTACCCTTTGCCAAACAGCAAACAAATCGTTGTAAAAAAAAAGAAAATATATAAACGCTATGAACTTTTTCCTCAACCCAATATTTTGGTACCATCGACGTCAAAATTATTGATAATATCATTCAAGTAATCAAGGCGCATTCAAGCGTGGTGGCACTAGACCGACAACAATGTTCTGTACGTTTGATTGTCAAAGCAAAGTATTGGGAAATTAGAAATCAAATAATTAATTCGCCTTGTTTCACTCTGAGGTGAAAGCCACATGGATACGGCGAAAGAAAAACAAACAAATCAGGTGATTAAGGGGTTATATACCTTGTGTTTTTCAAAAAAATCAAAATAAATTTTATTTCTTTATCGTAAAGTACAATCCCTTGAGAACATTTTCCAAAAATTTCATAGAGATCTGAGCAATAGATCGAAAGTTACAGCGTTTTAAATTGTGCGTCGTCACGTCCTGAGCGTATGGCCTCATGCGGCGCTTGAAACTTTAAACGCGATTATCTCAAAAACGTGTTTTTCCAAAAATGCTTTTGCGGTGGACGCGATTGCAAAAAAAGTATTCAACCGATTTTTATAATTTTTTTTTTAAATTGTTCGTAATTGATGTCTCCTCTTAGTGAACGATCAACTTTTTATGTATAAATTTTTATTTTGCAGATATGAATTTTTTAATGCCAATTTTAGGACTGTAGAAGTGGAGTTTTTTAAAAACATGTTCCTATTTTCACAAAAATCAAAATATTTAATATATTGATCGTTCACTAAGAAGATATAACCCTATACTAATGAAATCTTTTCGATTTTTTGATTTCAGTTGACTTGGTGAACTTCAATCGCGTCCACCGCAAGCCTCTTCCAAAAAAAGGGTCTTGGGGGAAAACGCCATAACTCCGCCATTTTTAAATATTTTTACACAAACAAAGCCTTTTTTTTTCTTTAAACATTGTAATATCCAATAATAAAAACTTTTATACAATAAAATTATTGCTACATATCTTTAAAAAAAACCCAACTTTCGCTAATTTCACCGGACCACAAGGTATATAACCCCTTAACCAACACCATCTTTAATAGATTCGCCTTGCAAATAATAGAGTCAGATGATCATCTCTTTAAAAATTAGTGGTCAGGAATTGAAGATTTTAGTTTGCCGATTTCACCTCTCTCTGTGCTCGAATGATTGTTTTATAGAGCCCCTCACAACTTAGACGGAAATTGTTTTCTTTAATAAAACCAGTTATGCCGTAATCAAGAATTGAATATTCCCACTGTCCACGCGCTTGTCATTTCCTCATATATCAGTTGCACGTACAAACGTGTAACTACTTAAACGCGAACGTGACTACTAAAATAAAATTTATTGAATATTTGCGAATAAAACTTTTGATTTGTTGTGCCTGTGCCAAAATGTGCGTGGAAAATACGAAGTGCAATAATATGAGATACCAGGATTTCCCCATTTGGCTACGTGATAGTATGCATGTATTGGTGTATCATGTATGCATGTATGTGAATCATTAAATCAGCCATTCGAATCAATTGAATTGAGTTAAAGGGATATGTTGCTGATTATTCAAGAAATGTTTATTGATTTCGTTAGCTTATAAAAGTAGAGACAAAAAATCGGTTTCAGCAACATGAATTCAATACCAAGTAAGTCTCTGATCGGCATAAGCATAAGTAGCTGCTTAATTAAAAAAAAAAAACATTGCAAATTTAAGTTTTATTATGAGGGAATAAATAAAAGAAAAATGCATATTTCGGATGAAAATATCCATAACGCTTCTTTTGACTTACTAATAATATCACGGCTATGGCATCAGCTAAAAGCAGTTTATGAGTACAGGGTGTAGTGGTAGCAGAATTGCATAGTAATGAAAAACTAAATTAAAAAAACTACTAATTATAAAAGTTTATTTGAATAACCATTATATATCAAGAGAAACCTCTGAACCTCCACCATGCTGGGAGAGTGCCGGGTGGCCCTTTGGCACATTTAAGCGAATTGTGTGCGCTGATGAGCGGTCGGCCGCCATGCACAGGGCTGCAGTAGCTCTGGTGCCGGAGGTCTAGAAGGGGCTAAACTCGAAATGGCGACAAAAAGGACCTGCCTCTGCGTCCACGTGCCCAGGTCTGCGCCCTCTTAACTTTCTGCCCCAAAGAAAAAGGAGAAAATCATCCAACACTGCATCCCAAAACTTCTCACGCACAACTGGAAGATGGTTAAGGTATTCGACAAGCCCTGCTTCTGCTAAAGGCAGAGTGTGTCGGGCCTCTCATTGAAACTAAAGGGGTCCATCATCTACGGCTTCGAGAGGGTATCCGGTCCTAAAAGCGAGTGCTCCCAAAACGATTTTTAAAAATTGGTTTAAATTATAAAAATGAATACTATACTAAATATGTTAAGAATGGCGCAATATTATTTATATTTGTTATTATACTGGAGGTGGCATAAATCGTCAAATTTCATTATTTGGTGCTTTTCTTTCTTTTTATAATTTTTCCATTAATACTCCGACATTGATTTCTGATAAAGTAAATAATTTCCGTTGCATAAGTTAAGCCGTTCCCTTAGAATATTATGTAAGGGGTTAGGGGTAGTCAGAGTTTTCAAAACATTGAATTGTTTTTTGCATTTTCCTAAAGTATAATATATTAAAAATATTGTGTGAAAATTTGTAGTGAATTTGACAAATACTTTTCGAGTTATTTTATAATTAACAAAGGGCACTTGGCGCAACACTTTATATGCATTTCTCAAAACAATGTTTTTTGAACTGGTGATCGCTGTAACTTAAAAACCGCTTAGTAGATTTCAATAATATTTATACTGCCTTTGAAAAACATAAAAAACTCGTGCCTGATCCAAGAATTTTTTTTAATTTCGATTTTTTTTTTAACAATTAATTGTCGATTTTTTTCTCGAAAATTTGAAAAATATTTCCTGAGGCCGCCATTAATTAAAAAAAAGCTTCTATCAGGCACAAGATTATCTATTAATAAAACTAATTTGTCTTGTCCGATTGCTTTTAGAAGAATCTCCAAGGACTTGTGATGACCACCGCAAGGGATTTCTGGCTCCACACAAGCAGCGATAACTTTTACAATTACTTTTTTTTAATTTTGCTTAAACCAAATCGAAACGTGAAAATATATATTGAAAATCATTATTTTTTCGGGCTTCTGACTATCCCTAACCCTATTAAGGGTGATCGGATTAGAGATACTTCTCCCAATAGGGTCTTTTTAACAAATCGCGCGTGACTACTGTCAAACTAAATACATAATTTTTCCAGTATTCATTGACATTTCATCATGGAAAAAGTTGCACCTCAACAACATTTACAAATCGTAAAATTGTAATAAAAAAACCGATGCTCTATAAAAAGTGTTCATCGCACGCTCAGGGCAACTGGGCTGCAGGCCCATATTTCTGGCTGGCGCCAATGTAATAGGGAAAGAAAAACTCTATCGCGTCATGATACGACTTTCTGATGTCCGAAATTGAAGCCCATATTCTGTGATCTCCACAACATTTCGTTCCAACAAGAAGCTAGTAAGGCGCTACTTATCATTACAGCCCGTAAGGCAATGGATTTGCTCGTCGTCGTTTCGGTGTGTAATTTATCTCTCGTCTCGGACCAGTGCATTGGCCACCAAGATCGTTTGATCTCACACCTTTGGACTTTTATTTGTGGGAGTAGGTAAAGTTTAAGAGCTTTGTGCATAAACCAGCTTCGAGTGAGGCATTGGAAGCCAACATTACTAAAGTTATTCACGAGATACCGAGCGAATTCCTCCAATGAGTCAATCAAAATTGGTGTTTACGGATTGTCCAATTACTCGTTGTTTCATTTCAATTTAAAATCCGATACTTCTAAATTGATCTGCCATTAGATATAAATAAAATTGGCGCATACGTCCTTTGATGATTATTTGACCGAACTCCTCCGCTATTTGTTGTGTGCATCTTGCTGTTTATCGACAATTGGAGAGGCCTACCGCCTAAAAATGGTATTTGTTTTTTTATGAAAAGCTTTTCATGTCAAAAATACACTCGGAGATTTTCCATTGTCTGCCGAGGGGCGGCCGCTGGTTGGTTGGTTGGTTTAAGTGGTGATTCTTCCAGAATCAAACTAGCGCTTCCGCACCATTTTGTTGCCATATCCTCGTTACCAACTTGTTTACCAGTTATTTATATATCCAGTCTGTGCGGTTCAGGAACCTTATCAGGTTGTTGACATCTAAGCCAGACAGCTGTTTCAGACTCTCAGGGTTAACATTCTGTCCTCCCATAGGGCAGGGCATTCACAGAGGAAATGGAAGATTGTTTCCTTTTTCTCCGGTTGCTTATAACTATGACAGTATGTATTGTGAGGGATGCCCATTTTGGCTGTTTGTTCTCCCACAGACCAAAAGCCAGTTATGACTGCCTTTAGTCTCCAGCCGTCTCGTCGTTCCATGTTTAACAATATTGGCTATTGTTTGAGGTTGTAGGTGGGCCATAACGTTCTGTTGATTTTGCATTTCGTTTGGTCTCTCCATCTACAATCTGCGATTCGGAGGTATTTTAGGGAAATTGCACTGTTGACTGCACCCAATGGTGTAAATACCGATTCTGCAAGAGCGTTATTCATGGCAGATCCCCTTCTTGCCAGTTCATCCGCTTCTTCGTTACCTTCAATGCTCCAATGTCGCGGGACCCAGATTAAGGTAACATTATGGTATACGCTCAAGGTTGTAAGGCTAGTCGTGCTTTGTTCCACCACCATAGAGGTTGTTGTCGCCGAATCCAGTGCCTGGATTGCAGCTTGGCTATCCGAAAGAATAACGATATTGCCCTTTAAGGGGGGATCTGCGATTAGTAGCCTACAAGCTTCCCCAATTGCTAGTACTTCCGCCTGAAAGACACTGCTGGCATTAGGGAGACGCACAGATTTTCCAATTTTAAGTCTATGAGAATATACATACATATACATTCTTGTCCACCACCACAATCCATTTTACTGCCATCTGTATAGACTGTAGTGTCGAAGTTGTTTAGTGAGAATCCCTTATTCCATTCTTTCCTAGATGAAAAGAGATTGGCAGAATTTCTACTGAATGTTACCGTCGGGACGATGTAGTCAGTCCTCTTCGAGGTATACTGGGTTTGTCACAGTAATAGACTGGCATGGCTATGAGCCTTTTCCTTCCAGCGACCCGCTTCATTTAACCTAAATACACTCATGGTTGCCATCTTCTTGATATGTAAATCTACCGGAATAACGTGTGTCAGAGCGTCCAGGGCTTCCCTAGAACATGGTCTGATTGCTCCGATTGTTATTGCACAGGCTGATCTTTGTATTCTACCAAGTAATTTAATGTTGTATGCTCTCTCTAGAGCTTTCCACCAAACCACCGAGCCATGCGTTAAAATTGGTCATATAACCGCCTTATACAACCATAATGTATACTTGCGCTGAAGCCCCCTTCTTCTTCCTAGCTTACGTTTACAGGGATATAAAGCGATTTTGCTTTCTTTACCCGTTCTTCAGTGTTTAATTTCCAGCTAAGTCTGGAGTCAAAAAATACCCCTAAGTATCATATTTTCCACTGGTTGAAAGTGAGAGGGTTTGTCCGTATTTGGTAGAGTAAAAATTGGTATCTTATAGCTGGTTGTAAATAGCATGAGTTCTGTTTTACACGCGTTTAAACTTAGGCCACAGTCTGTAACCTAAGAGTTAAGCTCGCCTAGCGCCCTTTGAATGATCCCACTAATCGTATTGGGACACAGTCCTGATGCCATTAACACCATCATCAGCGTACGCGACCCCTGTTTTTAGCGGGCGGCCGGTATTTCATGCCCGAGGTTTCGAACCCGAGCACCACCTAATGGCACGCATTGAATGTTTGGGCAAGAATAATACATTTATGTAATAAATCTCATTTAAAATCCGAATGAATTAATGCATTTAGTTTCCATTGACTCCGACCGCGAATATTTAGTTAAATAAAGTGCAGAACTGAAATGAAGTGCAAAGTGGCATTGCCGTGAAAGAGACAAAATTTTGTTAATGAAACAAAAACAAACAGAGATCAACCTGAAACTGCAAACAATTGACCTCGAACGCTTGACCCAATTTTGCCTAACTTATTTGTTTAAATAAATAAAATTGAGAAAAAAAGCGACGGGTGTGAAAGTAAGGCGAGACAAGACCATGCAGGCATAGCAAAATATATGTACACCCTCACACACACACATACAAGCATGGGATTCATGCAATCCATGCATTTCTCTTTTTTTAAGTGGTGCAGCTGAGTAGCGTGGAGTGATACTTCAGCCATTCGCTCCTTTGTTTCTCAGCTATTTCACACCTTTCTCCGCATTGTTGTAGACCACTGCACATATTTCGTGTTGCCTTTGAAACCATTTACCGTGCATTTAAGCTGGACGCTGTGAAAAGTCCAGAGCAGCAGCTTTTTACCTTTTGTTTATTTTATACACTTCGACTCTGCATTTACCAATTCAACAATATTTTTCGAGTACTATTCTGCTTACATTTTTTAATGCCCTTTTTTGTTTTTGTTTTTACAACTTTCATTTCCATACTCTCTTTTTGCAGCATTCATTTGCACGCGGCGGCGAAAGTAAAAATAAAGAAATGTAAATAAAGGAATGCGAGTACACGTGGACGTATGACTGTATGCAGAGAGCAAACAAACAGTCCCGACTCTCCAGGGGTCAGGTGTGAAATGTTTAAGTGATTTATAGAGGCAAAAGTGACAATAGAAACGAAAAGAGGCCAACGTAGGAGAATTTTTGGTAACGCATCCTTTATACCAGGCTGCGATTTCTTCGTTATTGTTTTTTTGTTTGGTTTTTTGTAAATTTTTTTTTATTATACAAAAGTTAGCTGTGTCTGAACCGCCTAAAAGTCTGTTAAATAAGCTGATTTACATACGCCAGCTACGCAAGTTGCCGTCAAAGCAGATATTTTGTGAGGTTGCGCAAATTATACGCTGCGATACAATATTTCATAGTTTTGTTGTTGCTTTTGCGACTTTTTCTCAATTCGTGAATTTAAGGGGACGGAGACCTGTAAACGGCCATATTATCCCTGATTTTTATTAAAATTATTTAAAATGAAGAAGTCAAAATATTTTTTTTTTAAATTGGCATAGAGTTTATTTATACATTAAAATAATATAATTTTTTTTTATTTTAATCATTTCAAATGGCGGATGTACACCCAATTCTTCCAGAAAGGTGGTTGCAGCGGGGCTTTTCAATCGGCGGGCATTGTATGTAGTATCGGCATCAGAGACCTAAATAAAAAAACAAATTTTTTTGGTTTATTAATGTCATAGTTTCTATATGAATTAAAAAAAAATGGAAAAAAAAAATTCGCGGAAAAAAATGCTTCAAAATAAAACATGAATTTTGGGGCAAATTTTTCTACTATTTTTGCTTCGAAAAAATTATTTTTTCGAAATTCTAAATTCACATAGAAATAAGTAATATCAAGTAAGTAAGTAAATGACAAATAATTTCAAAATTTTACAGGTGTCTGTCCCCTTAAAAAAAATCAAGCCGGCCCGACCCATGCCACATCTTAAAATTTCTTCGCACTGCTTCAGTTACGTTTACTCTGAGCATAACTTCAGTCAACTTATTTTCTGTTTTCATTTTTTACAATTTTTTGGTTGGTTGCTTCTTTTTTTGCGCTTTTTTATTCACCCTATTCTTCTTTTGTGGTTTAACGCTCCATTCAGGCGCGACATTCATCCTTTGTGTTTTACGGCCAGTTAATGTAAAGACGTTGGCTGTGTGTGTGAAGTTTCATTTTCCTTTTTTATGTTTCAATTTAAAATTTTCTTTCCATTTATTTTAAATTTTTGTTTGTTTACTTAAGTGTTGTAATGATTTCAGTTGATTTGCATGAAGAAATAAGATAATTTCGGAAAAAAAAATTATTTTAATTTTTATTTCATTTTTTTATTTATTTATTTATTTATTTAAAACATGCAAACTTAGTAAAAACATGTGTAATGTAATGATTTATATTTAGATTTTAACACTACACTAAATTATTCTGAGAAAATGGAATTGTAGAAAAAAATTGTAGCCACGTCTAAAAAGGTCAGAAATGCATGAAATTTAAAGGAAAAAAAAATAGTGGTGTAGTACGAGGGAGCCGCACTGATGTACTGACTGTAGATCTGATGAGCTGCATACTATTTGATGTTTTTCTTTGAGAGCTTTAGAACTTACAATAACAAAACAGAAATGTTGTTGGCATGAATCTTTTTATTATAATCTGGTAGATTTATGGTAAGGTTTCTCACACGAGAGAATAAACGGCACCACATAATTCTTCCGTTAATGGGAAGAAGAGAATTAGCGGCTTTACTACTTAGAATAAGATCAACCCCGTCCCGATGTGAATCCTTGATAACTTTTCCTGAGAAGAAGTTTTGCATCATTTTCCAGTTTGGATTCTCTAAATCCTTTCCATCTGCATTCGGAAATCACCATTATATAAAACTTCAACCTTTGGAATTCCTTTAAAAGCTGCCAACTTGCAGGATCAGTAAGTATTCGAACATTCCAGACACCGATTAGTGTTTTGGATTTTATCGTGAAAGTGTCGCAACGATTAATGCACGTTGTAGAGCTGCCAATTATGAGACAAATTTCCATTTTCATTTGAACATGAATTTTACACCTCCAAATCCGAGGTGCATGCTGCCGAAGCAGGTGGATTTTCCACAAAAATATACCAAAAAGGTACCACTTGGCGACTGGTTTCCATTCGGGTTTACATTCATGTTTTTACATAAAATTTCGATTAGCTTGAGAAAAGCGGAATGCTTCAATAAGTTACAAGCCTAAGGAAGGTCTGGTAAGCTCCATTTATAAAATAACCAGATAATCAATAAAGAGCCTCTAACCTGAGGATCAGACGTCTTTTGCAGCCGCTCGCTCCGAGACAGACGCTGTAAAGCTTCGGGGAACCTTTAAATCATATTTGACGAAGTAGCCCCCCCAATACCCCCTCCCTCGTTAGCGCTGAGCATGTCACCTATGCGGATTGCTTACCTCATCCTCAGTATAGGATACTCCACGTGTGAGAGTAGGAATTGAGGAGTTAGATAGCTGATAACGGCTACTTCAGCTTTTCTAAATGCGCCTTTACACCCTCTTGAGTGCCTATGTCATATCAGAGAGGACGGAAATTGAGACAATCTAGTAGATAATTTCATGGCATTAATTTTTTGTATTTGATATCCTGCATATGTCCGCCCCGGCTACGGGTTATATGGACCATTCGATTAGTCAAATTTTCGATTACTTTTTCTAATAAAAGGTTTTCCAATAACAGGTGTTACAGGTGAATGGATCGCGCTATCGAGGGATGATTAACGATTTTTTATGGCTGAAATTGGATGGTATTGATCGATTGAATGTTTATTTTCAACAAGACGGCGCTACGTGCCAAACAAGCAACGAAACCATTGATCTTTTACGGGAAAAGTTTCCGGACCGTGTTATCTCTCGAAGAGGGGATCACAATTGGCCACCGAGGTCTTGTGATTTAACACCTTGTGACTTTTTTCTTTGGCGCCACGTGAAAGAGAAGGTCTACGCCAATAGCCCAGGGTCCATTCAAGACCTCAAAGATGGAATTCGTGAGGCTATCGAGGGCATAGGGCAGCCACTTTGCAATTCGGTTATGGGAAATTTCATGAAATGGATATTGTCCTGTAAGCATGGTCGTGGTGGTCATTTGCCTGATGTTACAATAAATTCCACTACTAAGGGCATACTTCCTCTTTATAATGCAATAAACATCCGATCATTTATATTAAAAAATATCATTTTTTCTTTGGATATCAAAAATAACACCTCTTATTGGAAAACCCTTTATATATAATATATCCGGTCGTATGCCGTCAGTGACGGGTTGAAATTGCAATAAATCGATTGCCAAGCGGTTCTAGTCCAGCGTCAACTGGATAGGCCATTTCAGCTTATTGCTTCAAAGCCAGTAGTTCTTCCATCGACCTTATAATCTTATTAAAAATATACCAATTTTAAGAAAATACGCTGGAAAGCAAAGTCACCACCCTTCGCCTCTTTGTCGATTACAATCTAATTCTGCCCCAGACACCCTGTATATACAACGTATTATATAACTATATGTAATGGCGCTTATAACCTTTGTTAACTATTTGGTCGAGCTTCTCCTTCTCCACCTCGTGTGCTTCTTAATGCTCTTCATTCACATTCAAAGGTTTGCCATTGCCTACTGAAGGGCGCCCGCTAATAGGGAAAACTTTTTTTTAGCCTTTTGGTGTTTCATCTTTTTGAACGGCTTTCAGTAAGAGATAATCGAATTAACCTATGATACGAAAAGGAGTGAGTACTAAGTACCCTCCAGTCGGAAATTCGGTGTAACAATGAGGAAGAGACCAAAATGAAGTCAAGCACCTCTTCTCTGGCTGCAGTAAATAAACAAGCCCGTGTTTAAAATAAAATTAAAAAGTGATTTTATGTTGGAACTTCCTCGCAAGGTGTGGAGAGAGTTTGCGTCCATCCCTAGAATAACGCCGGTTTTTCTGCATCTCGTTTCGGTCAGGGCTTCTCTTAGTATCGTCAGAGGTGGCTCCGACATCAGCCAAAGCTTTCCGGTAGGGCCCTTGAGGCTCACAGTCACAATGCCTTCATTGCTGAAATTAGGCCAAATAAATTCATAAAGTTCCATACTGATGAGCATGCAGGATTTTGCTTTACCTGCTGTGCTATGCGCCATCAGTTTATGGCTTAGCTTACCGCTACTGCTCAGGCACGGCTCCTGGATCGGTACTATATCAGCTCCACCTTGCTCAAGGTGGATTAATAGATAACGGACGCCACGTTAGAGTGCTGAAGATTTATGTGAAGAATAATGACATTCGATAATCCTCTCTAGCACTCCAAGGACGGGGTCACCGCTCTCAGAGGTTAATAGCCTCGCGTTCTCCGCCCTGTTGACCAGTGTGCCGATGTTGATGACGGACCTCGGGGCTAAGAGAACGTCGCAAGCACTGCGAGTGTCCGACGTGAGGGATTCTATATCCATGTTCGCAACTGCATCCTCTACTGTGCGCTTATCTTCTCCCACCACCTCCGCATGTGCAGGGGCATCTCCTCTGGCATCGTTTTGGTAGGCCTTATGGACTACCTTCTTCTTCTACCATAAGTTTCATGCACGGAGATTAGAGCCGACGCACTTTAGAAGAGTGGCCCGCGGCCGTGGCGGAAAAAAATATGGCAATCAAAAAACAATAAACTAAAAATATGTCGCTTTGTCACCAGTTGTAGACCTATTGCCACGTCTACAGGCCTCCTTAAAATTTTTCCGCTATTTTCTCGACGACCCTATATTGCCACTCACTAAGCCATTCTGCTGCGGCGGCCCCATTTACATACTCACATAAAATGTTGCCCCTACTTATTTTGGATAAATGAAGTGCCTAACTACTGCTCTTAAATTTCATGACCAAACATATTTTCCATTGTCTTTCCAAATATAATTAATGACATGTTTCACAAACTTATTATTCATTTGTGTGAACGATGCATACATACATACATACATGCACACATGCATACATACATATGTACTCCGATGCATATGTGCATGTGAGCGAGAGTGTTTTAAAAGACATGAATTGTTCTGCAGTGGCACTTTACTCAAAAGCAATAATCAGCAAAATTCTAAAGCCAATAACTTGAAAATCACAGTTGGTAAATCCATCGTAGAGTATCCATTTGTCATCAATTTTAATTCAATCAATTGACCCAATTCGAAAAGCCTGTAGTTTCGTGAGCATCATAAAGTGGCAAATGGCCGTAAATTGCAGTGGAAACTAAGTTAATAAATATTTTACTTCTTCACTTATTTTAATATAAAGACTTAAATGTGGGTAATTTTTGGATACCAAAGCAACACAAACACTTTCATTAAATTCTAAAGGAGCGCAGTATAAACTTGTTACGCCCCCTTGTTACCGGCGCCAATTTTACTGTCAACTAACTGGAAATATTCAAATGCAATTTTCGTGTTTCGTGTTATTAGCGCAAGCAGAAGTGGCAGTTTAATTGGAAAACTTTGCCAATAATGCGCCCGACCAATGGGTGTGGCTAGCAGCAGACATTAAAGAAGTAGGCATTATTTTATATTTTTATTAGTTAATGAGTTCTTTATATATTCTTTTTTTTTGTATATTTTTTTTTATTTTATTTATTTTTTTTTTGTAATTTTATTAAAATTATCTTTTTTCTTTTTGTGTGGCTTCATATAATTTAGAGCTAAAACTGAAATCGTTGAGCAGAACGCATTATTTTATTACAATTTCAGCTGCCATTTCATCATCACCAGGTGAAAAATTACTTAATAGCTCCTTGGAGACCGCGCAGGCTATTATGGCCGTAATAATAAAATTTTATGCGTTGCCTTACCGACAATCATGAGATTAATGTGAAATTCTACATCGACATTTTTGATGTTGAGCTAGATTTGGCGCGTGGAAGGAAAACGAAAAGTAGTAGCGCCAACAAACTCTTTTGTTTCGCCCCAAACTCTTCAGCTGTCCAGCCGACTGTACACACGAAACATCAAATGATAGAAGAAGTGCTTTCTAATAGCGGTCGCACCTCGGTAGTCAATGGCAAGCCGCCTACAAGCGTATTTTATCATTAAAAACGTTGGGTAAAAGAACCATCGCGGTTCAGAAATCGCACAAAGCTGTAGGTCGCTCTATTTGTAGGACAATACTAAAAAATGCTATTAGCCACACATTGAAGTAAAAGCTGCACCATCCAGCTGTATACTCAAATTGAAGGATAGATTGAGACTAACAAATAATAAAGGATATAGGAATCAATTTTATATACACATACCTATTAGGAATGGCAAGCTTAGGATCCCGTTGTTTTTAAGTACCGAAACATTCGGGACCATAGATATAATTTATTCCTATTTTTCAATTTAAAGGGAATAAATCCTATTACAAAGTAGTATTCCAAAAACCTAGGAATTGGATGATATGTTGCTGTTGAAGTGGTTGAGTATTTCCACTGAAATAATCCTAATTAGTGAAAAGCACCGTTTTACTACCACTGTCTCGTGTGATGGTTTTTTTTTTTTTTTTGGTTTTTTTTTTCAAGTCAGATCCATTTGGTGGTTATCCAAGTATAACAGCAAATCCTTTATCTCTATGTCTGAGATCTCATAAATTTGCTGCTAGAAAGGCTTGCCGAAGGAGAAGAGTCATGCCTTAGCTACCCCTGGACATTCACATAAGTAGTGGAAAAGACCTTCCTTCCCCCTTTCGCTTGACAGCTCCTGCAGATGGGATTGAAGGGTAGGTTGAGTCTAGCGGCATGATCCCCTACTTTCCAATGGCCTGTAAGGGTTGCAGTGATGCGTGAGATGGTTGGCCGAGAGCATCCTAACAGATCCTTCGCCCTTTGGATTTTGCACGACGGCCATGTGTTTTTGTTGTGTAATACATGTAGTTGGTTCCTTCCATCTTCTTTCTGCTAAAGCATGATAGTGTGAAGCAATGGATGCTTTTGATGTGTTGAGTGGGGTGGAGACTGCCACAGCCTCTGCTATCCCTAAGGAGGCCTTTATAGCACTCTGAAAAGATAGCTACTCTTGCACTAACTTCCTTGTAGAGTTTTAGTGATTTGCATGCTGCTCTGATCGCTAAAAGTTCTACCTGGAACTCACTAGCATAGTCAGAAGTCGAATTGACTGAGATAGGTTGAGTGGCTACCACACCACAGTTCATCTTAGAACCGTCAGTGTAGATTTCAATATCGTATCTTCCAATTACCATTGAGCGATTCAGTAGGACTGGTGCTAGCGCTCCTGTAGTTAAGATACACGCTGTTCTTTGTATCTTGTTCAACTTGATTTGGTTGTATTTGTATAAAATGCTGTAAATATAATTAACAGTACACCCTCTCAAGGGAGACGGTAGCATTTTCAAGCACTTAAAACTGCATTTATCTGAACTTCGTACAGATATCTTTCATCAGATCTTTCTAATCTTTCACAGTAGGCAGGAGTGGAACGAGGAGAATATCAAAACTTATGCTTGTACCTCTGTCTTCATTGACGGTTCCTAGATGGAATCGATAGTCGCAACAGGGGTTTTTTCCGAAAGTCAAGACACGGTCAAGGCTCTGACGGTGCCATGGTGCAGGTCCAAGCTATTGAACTCCTAGGAGGAGAAGTAAAAAGGAGATCAACTCTCTTGGGTATACAGATAACATTTCTCTGGTCTGAGTACTAGGACATAGGAACATAGAATGAAATGAAATTGCTAATGAGCTTGCCAAGAAGAAGACAACGGAATTGGTCTCAGAGGTCTCTTAACCAGTTATAGTTTTTGTTGTAGAATTAGTGTAGTGTATATTATATAGGTGGGCCCAGGAAACATGCTGTTTCGACAGAGGGAGAGCGGTGTTAGATTAGTGGGTTTTGAGGGGCATGTGAAAAGGTTGTTAGTGTCGTGCGGGATGCCTTCACATGCTGGACAAGATAAGTAGGAAGTTAACCAGAACGTAATTGTGACAGTGCTACGCCAGTCTCACGAGGAAGCTGGAGCTATTCATCTGCTGTAGGTAATGGTTGGACTCCGATTACGGCATTCGGTGGTCGGGAGCTTAAGAAAGGTGATGGTCTCTCAATGAATGCCGTTTATTTTCTGTCTAATCACTGTCTGATCCAGTAATTGTATGTTCGTGTTGTCCTGAATCTCGTAGGCGTAATTGAGCAGGTGTCTCTAAACGTGCCTAGGAGGCGGCTCTGGCTCAAACACCTGTCTAGTGAACCATTTATCACCCTTTTATCGTCATTTCCTTTAGTGAAAGGAGAATTGCACAACTTATTTCTCAAAAAGTGCAGTACAAATGGGGCTCCATTACTTCGTGTGCAATGTCGAAAACACTATGGACCCAGTGCAATAGACTCAAGACGCAGAAAGTTCTGGAGACTTGTCGCAGTTCGATTTCCAAACTCGTAGCTGTGTTTACTGATCATTAGACGATCGACATACATGCACGAAAATTAGGTTTACCATTTAATCCCCATTGCAGCAGCCGTGAGGATCTTTCAAAAAAGGACACAGTTGAGCACTTTCTGTGCAAACGACCAAGCTTTGCAGCTAGGCAATTAAGGTCACTGGGTGCTCCTTCCTTTGACAGCCTACAACAGTACGCCAATCGAGATCCCACCCGCCTTCTCCAATGCATCGACGGCTCTGGTTGGTTGTAGATACCTGCCTGTTGGAGGTCTCAAAAGATAGTCAATGGATGCCATCAAAGAGATAATTCGAAACATTTTACAGTTTTTCATTGATGAAGGCGAAAATGTAAGCCAGGTGGGTGAAATTTTGAGTGGTTTCATCGATTCCGTTCAGACATTTTTGATGTTAAAGAAAATGTCGATAAGACCACAGAAATAATCGAATCTGACCTGCATGTTAGCAGTCGTAACTTCGCCCTGTTGCTAAAGATCGACCATGAAACAGTTTGCTCAAAGCTGGATTCAAAAAGAAGTTCGCTATTTCAGTACCACACCGATTAACAGTAAATAGTCGGATGATTCGAATTTGCATATTTGAAGCCTTGGCCAAAAGGAATGAAATCGACCTATTTCTGGATGGTGACTTGGGACGAGAATATTGTACGACGATATTGTACGAAAACTATCGTGGTCAAAGCGTGAGAAAGTAGCTCAAACGTTGCAGGACTAACGCCTAGGAACATTCTACTGCGTATTTGGTGGGTTAGGTTAGATTGAGGCGGTTGTCCTATGGGACACACTCAGGCTCATAGCCCATTGTGATGCCTCGTGGGGAGCTTGTCCCTATCTCTCCTAAAATCAGTGTGTGAATATCTCTGATCTCTGCAGAACTGAGATCTTCCAACTCATTAAAACATTGTCTACCCAGAATAGTAAACCTACGTCTGGCTAGAGCAGGACAGTGGCACAGTAGGTACGAGATTGTCTCTTCCTCGTCCTCATCTAGGCAACTTCTACAGAAGTCATGTGTTTACACACCCATCCTTTAGGCGTGTCTACCTATTAGGCACCCCTTATGACTAAGATCAATGTTCTAAGACTGTGTTTATTTTGGCTTAGCAGAGATTCTGTGCGTTTAGAATTTAAAGTTTGCCCCAGTTGACGGGCAACTTTGCAGGTGGCTACATTACGCCATCTTTCGTTTGCTTTCTTTACAATTTCTTCAAGGATGAGTAGCCTACATGTTTTTAAGGGTATCCCTATGTCATTATTATTGTACTCATCAGACAATATAGTGCCGAGTCCCGCTAGTTCATCGCCTCTACGGTCCCTGGTGGGACTTGAAAGGAATCATTTGTTATGAGTTGCTTCCGTATGGCCGAATACTAAATTCAGATCTCTACTCAACAACTGGACGGTTTAAAGCTAGCGATTGACAAGAAAAGGCCTGAATTAGGCAACAGTAGAGGTGCTGTGTTCCATCAGGAGAACGTATCCACCACTTAGTCCGCAACTGTCCCCAAGCGATTACCACATTCGTCGCTCATTGTAAAACTTCCTGAGTGATAACAAATTGGCATCAAGAGAGCATTGTGAAAATTTTTTCTAGAATTTTTCGCCAATAAGGACCAAGACTTTTGTGAGAGAGAGGCATTATGAAGCTACCTTTAAAATAGCAATAAATTATGCAACATATGTACAGTTATATTTGGTACAAATCGTACACTCCGAAATATCTTAAGTAAAGTTTTGAATTTTACGCAAAAATAATTGATTTCCTTTTCCCCAAAATAATATTAAAATCATAAATTGTTAGCCCTAAACTGATCAAAAAAACAAGGAATTATTTGGTCTTATACTTTTCTCGTATCGTGCATATCCACCCTCCTCTTGCGATACCTCTTCACTTTGCGCGCAATTCATTAAACTCGAACTCTTTTGGAATTTATTTATTTATTCAATTAGCCACACAAATCCGTCTCTTTTAATTGATGACGAAAACTAAAAGCGCACCACTCCAATAAAATGCGACCATAAACTATGAGTTTGCTTACACACACAACGACATATATACATGTGTGTGCGTGCGTGGGAGGTCTGTAAGACAAGAAAGCGATGATTTTGTGAAAATGCTATAATTGAAAAATCCGCTTGTAATCCGGCGTTTAATGCCATTTACCCATCACTTGTCTTATGTCCTTTTATATATACAGGAATAATACGTCTTGTGCAAACACGCAAAACATACATACACACACAAACACGTACAGTAGTACGTACACATGTTTCTTCGTTGGTTTGCTTGTGCTCCTAATCCTTACATGCCCATAAACATGAGATTATGTCCGTTCGACATAAGATTGCAGCATAAGCGTTGTAATTTTTTCTGCAGCAGACCGCACCAGCAGCAGCAATTTTATTTGTTTCAAATGTTTTGTTTGCGCAAACATGCATAACTACTCACACATGCACACCCCTACAATACATGCAAGCACGCTCAATGCTAATACTCCCGCCCCGTCTCTTGACATGTATGGATGTGTATGAAAAAAACCACAAGAAACTAAAGTAGAGCAGTGGTAAGAAACAAGCTGCTTGCCGATAGCATCTATGCCTTCACCACCCCTTGCCTGCCGTAGCATCAAAACTTTATCTTGTTTTTTGATTTTTTTTGTTTGTTTTGTGTTTTGGACTTCTTCGCTTTTTCTTTGCATCAGCAAAATTTTGCCACTGTCCGAGTTGCGAGTATTTGCAGTCTTCCCATATCTTCCACCATCCCTTCGCCGTCTCTTAAGTCTTTTTTAATATTTTCCATTGCTTGTTTGTTTCTCTGCATTTTTTATCTAAAGTGCACAGAATTTCACTTTTGTGGTTGCATTTGTGCGGCCAGTCGCCATCGTTTTTCTGATTGCACATTTTGATGTTTCTTATCGTGCAATCACATTCATTGCTCATGTTGCTGTTCTTGCTTGTTGTTGTAGATTGTACACTTTGTTTTTATTTGCACTCTTCAAGTCCTTCTGCAGTGGCACACACACATACACACATACAACTACAGCAGTTGGCCTTTCGCATTGTTTCGGTATGTTTTCATGTGTGCTTTTTGTGGCTTATTTTTTGAAGCATTTTGAAGCAACTTTATTTGGCATTTAGCTATTGGTTTTTTATTATCACGAAACAAGGATTATACACTGCGAATAAATGCTGGAACATTTTTTCTAATCTGGGCTAGTAGTTGATACATCTTCTATGCATATACAGACTTCAAATTTAAGAAGTCACGGTGGCCTAGAATCAAACATTTTTTGGTTATTATAAAAATATTAGCTGCGCAACTCAGTTCTCGCTGTGTTTTTGACGAAAATACAACTTTATTCTGAAAAAAATTGTTATAAGTAAATCATTGAAAGTATTGCCCATCGCTGGCTATTATTTTGCCCCATCTTTTTGGTAGATCTCGTATACCGTCGGGGTAAAACTGTTCATCTTTTGAGGCTATCCACGGCTTAAGCCAGCTGGACCATGTGCAATCGATCGGAACAGGTGATAATCGGACGGCGCAATATCTGGAGAATATGGCGGGTGGGGTAGGATTTCCCATTTCAGTGTTTCCTGGTAGGTTTTAACGGGTTTGGCAACGTGAGACCGAGCGTTGTCATGCTGTATAATCACTTTTCCCTTTTGAAAGATCACGCGTGACTACTGCTAAACTAAATACATCATTTTTTCAGGATTCATTGATATTTCTTCATGGAAAGACTTACGCTTCAACAACGTTTACAAATCGTACCTAAAATCGACGCTCTGTGAAAAGTGTTCATCGCGCACTCACGTCACCATAGGGTGTACATAACCGTCCTGCGGAACACACTATTCGACAAACTATCGGCAAAATTGAGAACAATTTTGCATTATTGAATGATACTCAACCGATTAAACTACGTGTAGTCCAAAATGAAGTGAATATTGCGGCTGTAAGTGAGCGTTTTGCCGAAGGCCCGGAAGAAACTATTAGGCGCCGATCTTAACAACTGATCCTATTGCCCTATCTTAAAGCACTCGTTGGTGACTTCACACAAAACATCTCAATATGAAGGCATATAAAATACAACTAGTCTAAGATTTAAAGCCAGCCTATCTTCCAAAGCGTCATAATTTCAGTCGATGGGCTCTTGAAAAACTTGCCTAAGATCCGCATTTGACACCCGAATTTTATTCAGCGATGAGGGCCATTTTTGTCTTAACGGCTACGTCAATAAGCAAAATTGCCTCATTTAAGCTGAAGAGCAACTCGAAGCCATTCCAGAATTTACATTACATCAATTAAAAACAGCTGTTTGGTACGGCCTATGGGCTGGAGTAGTCACCGGCCCATATTTCTTCAAAGGCGAGACTGGCGCCAATGTACAGTAAATGGCGGAACGCTGTCTCGCTTTGATAAACGACTTTTTGATACTGGAAAGTGATCTCCACAACATTTGGTTCCAACCAGACGGCGCTACTTCCCATACAGCCCATGACACAATGGATTTACTGCGTCGTCGATTCGGTGAGCAATTCTTCTCTCGTCTCGGACCAGTCAGACCATATTGGCCACCAAAACCGTGTAGTATCTCATCTATGGACTTTTATTTGCCCCTAGCATGTAAAGTCTAAATTCTTTGTGGAGAAACCAGCTTCGATTGAGGAAGCGAACATTACCAGCGAGTCATTCAAAAGTGGGGTTTACGGATGGTCGAATTGCGACGTAGTTGCGGCCAACATGTGAATGGGATTATCTTTAAAAAATAAAGTCATGAATGAAGTGGAATACAACAAGGAGACTCGCTGAGCCCAGTACTCTTCAATACAATAATGGACCAAATAATAAAAGAAGTCAAGTCATTAGATGGGTATCGTCTTAATAACATGAGCATACCAATTTTATGTTATGCAGATGATGCCATATTAATTGCGGACTCTGAAGACAATTTGCAAAGATTACTACATAAGTTTGTAGTTACAGCCAAACAGTTTAATATGGAGGTCACCAGAGAAAAAGCAAAAAGTTTAGTAGTTGCCAAGAATGCGATCAGATGCAAACTTGAAATAGAAAGGACGATGATAGAACAAGTTATGAAATTTAAATACCTGGGGATAGAAATATCCAGTAACCGCGACATTCTTAAGGAAGTCAGAGAGAGATGTATGCAGGGCGCACGTATTGCAGGTTGCATTAGGGATGTTGTATGGTGGAAGAAATATATGACCACTGAAAGCAAGACGCGTATATACAAGACTGTAATAAGACCAACCCTGACCTTTGGAGCCGAAGCACGAGCTGAAAACCCAAAACGCAAAAGCAAAACAGCTACTGTGTACAGCTGAAATGCAAGTTCTACGATCCATCTTACACGTCTTGACTGCATTAGAAACGAGGTCATTCGAGACGGAACTGGCGTTAATGACGTAGTGAAGTTTATAAGAACCAGAAGACGAGCTTGGAATGATCACGTTTCTAGAGCTAGTGACGACAGAGTTATCCGAATAGCGAGGGACTACATACCATATGGAAAGCGCGGACCTGGAAGACCACCAAAGAGATGGCGCGAAAGCCGGATTTCGACATCAGCGGAAGGACAATAACATTTTGCATTTTGAATTTTAATAATACTTTGTAATTGTGTGAAGAAAAACAAGTGAAAACCTATAATAAAAGAATAAGAAGAAGAATGGTTCTAAAGAAAAATAATAAAGATCGCCCAATCACTTTCAATTTGCGTTGTTTTATTTCAATTTGACATCCAATACCTCTAACCCTTTAGATGGGAAATAATTTTCTCAATGCCTACTAAGGAAATTAACCCTTAGCTTCCATCTACGTTCATTTCTTCTGTCACATTTTTATCCAACTGTAATAAATAGTGTCGCTTATTTTTAAAATGGAAGTAAAAAAGCTGGTACTATAAGATTTTGGCACCTATCTGAAAAAAATCTGAAAATCTTCAATGATATTTCTAAGTGATTTTTTGTTTGTTTATAATTTCATACCTTTCAATTTCATACCTTGTTTCCTTTCGTTTAATAGTCTAATGTCCATATCAAATGCGTTTAGTTCAGAATATTTCTTCGAATTCTAAGCTCTGAGTGTACCTACGAAGAACTTTGATTATTTGAAAAAAAACGAGGGCACTATTTTGGGAAGTAAAAAGTGCAGATTTTCTATAACTGCGCTGCAGCTTCGTATGCATATTTTTTCATGTCTGATAAAAAAGTGAGATTTGTTGCACTGTGAACGCTTTCTGCAAACTTTATAACTGTTTTGTGTGCATGCAAGTGATTTTTTTTTTCTAAATAAATTTCAGACAAACAAAAGATTGCTTGAGTTAGAATGAAAAGTTGTTGTTGAATGTTGCCAAACACAACAAAATATTCGACCACATTTCAGTGTAATAAGCCCAGAATTTATTTATTTTGACTTTTAACAGAGAGCAAAGAAAAGAAAGCGAGCACTAAAAAAGTTCGCAAATAATCCAGAATAAGATGAGTATTCATTAAACAAAATTTCACATACTCAGCATGTCCTTATCACTTTAATGTCTGCCAATACTGGAGTTGTTGTTGTTTCCCTTTGCTAAGGATATAGCGATTTTTTGGCTTGCGAAAAAAAGCAACGAAAATACGAAATTACCAATGATTTCATATTATTTCTATTTGTTCCAATCCAATATGGCTGTATATATAAGATTTCCGCATGCAACAAAATACATGCAACACAATTTTAGTTGTATCTAAGTATGTACATTTTTTTCTTCAGAATTCTTTCTCTCTTCGCAGTGCGCCTCCTTTTTCTGCGCGCATCCATCGTACCAATTTTTATTGCAAACCGACTTTGATCATTCTTGCCTCGATAGATGAGCCGCGGCGCTCGCTGGCGGAATGAAAAGATGTATGAATGCGATTGGAAGGGTAACCTAGATAGTGTGCGAGGGTGAAACCGGCACATATTCGCTTAAAGGATAAGAAGCACAAAATCGATTTATTTATAGTCAGTAATGAAGCTGGTAAAAGTAGGAAATTGTTTAGATTGCCTTACGGCTGAATGATTGCGGTGGGGCTATACTCGTATACTCAACTCAAATGTGCTCAACACACACACTCACACACCCATATACATACACTCAGCTAAGTGTGTTCTGATGTGTATATGTGTGTGTGCATATAGGGCGCTTTCTCTTGTGAAACGAGTGCCTAAAGGATTTATTTGCGGCTGGCGCCATCGATGGCACAAACTTGCATCTTTTACTTTTATTACTGTCGATCCGAACCGACGACCATACCATATCAATGCCCACATACACATAACAGTATATTTAAATGTTGCTGTTGTTATTTTTTTGTTGGTATTTCAATAATAAATATGCTGTGTAGTGTGTGTGTGGATCCTATATCTGTTTCGATAACGGCCAAACGGCAAATGCCTTGGCTTAACTTTATGCTGCCTGATTTCTTGAGCAATTTTACTTTATGAGTAATTTTTGTATCCTTCAAGGCGTAATGAAGTAATCGACAGCAGCAACAGCAGCGACAAGGAGAAGAAGAAGAATGAGATAAAGAAAATACACAACAAACACGCGCATATATTTGTATGTATTATAGATATAACGTAATGCCTCATAGGAAATCGGATTGTATACTGAGTAGCGTGAAATTAGTTCATTTCGGCATGGAACCAGTTTCTGGCTGCTCTGAAGATGTACTTAAAAAAGTACACCTTATAAGACTGTTAGTTTAGATTCGATTAGAATAGATTAGTCCAAGCCCTCACTCAGGTCTACACCCGAATAGATTACAATAGAAAGGATAGAGGGGCAGAATAGATAAAATATGAATGGTAAGCCGGAAAGTTGGTTTGAGGTCACTCTTCCACAAATCTATTGGATTCATTGATGAATCTTAAGAGGTCCGGAAGAAGAATAGTGTGAGCTTTATTCATACTCAGTACATGACACTCCAACAGCCTATGCTTGGTTCTCGAAATCGCCGTATATCTAAAGAGAAAATGCTCTGCAGTGTACTCATTTTCAAGACAGCATAGTCATATAGGGAACGCCAGTGATTACCATGTTAGCTCTATGCTGTGATTACACTCATCAGTTCTTTCAGGTTCTTCCTACTAAATTTTATGAGAAATGTCGGCAATTTCCTGTTTGGGTCTTTGACAAAGCACTTGGCTACTCTGCAGAAGTTCAACTCAGAACAACGTCTTCTATGAGTATACAACATGAGGTCGTCAATTCAGAGTGGAATCGATGCAGAATTGACGCCTAGAAAGGATTCTGAGCCTAGTAGTATGCTTGTGGAGCCTTCATTAGCCAGTTCATCAACCAACTCGTTCGCTGTAATACCACAGTGGCCAGGCAACCAAATAAGACAAAGTTTGTAGTGTTTTGCACTCGAAGAACTCGAAAAAATGGCTTTTCACTAGATTACTAAAGTGGAACTGGATTAATTCTTATGTTGAATGTATGTTCGAAGCGCTATATAACAATTTTTGCAGTAGCTGCAGAGGTAAGTAAGGCTAGAGTCTACTTAGCAATTTAGATTTCTCAAAGACCGCATCTTCGAGGCCCCGGACTCTTTCGATACTTTGGAATTTCATAGGAAGGTTTGATCGGACTCGCCAAAAACTAGTATTTGTGTAAGGTAATGAAGGGATTGAAATGGGTGCATCTTTTCTGGGTATGAAAGTAGTTGCCCTTGACTCTTTAGGTAGAGTTTCATTGAAAGGTTTGATTGGATTCGTCAAAAACTCGTGATGGTATAAGGATAAGTAGGAATTGAAATGAATAAATCTTTTCGGAGTATTAAAGTAGATTTCTGTAGCCATCGAGTGAACTGAACGGCTCCGAAGAACAGCTTGTCGAATCTAACCTAACATTTATGTATTCATACGTGAATAACCCCTTAAAAACCTTAAACTAGTAAAGGCCTTTAACAAATGAATTGCCGTTAAAAAATCATGGCCTCAGAAACGCACTTTTTCTCCTACTGCAAACATACCTTCTATTATTTCCTTGATTGAGCGCAACTAGCATTAATCTACTCCTATCGGATTCTTAACTAATTTTGGATTTTATAATTGTTTTTATATCTTGAACATTTCTGTAAAACATGCCCCATACTGAAAACGTAAACTCGCACTCGTAAGAAAACGTCCGACAATTTTGCTATTTTGTTTTTTTTGTTTTTTCTTATTTTACTTTATCTTTTTTTTTTAGTAATATTTTTTAAATACTGAAATTATTAATTAAAATACTGAAAATTTTGAAAGAAAGTGAAGATTATTTTTCGAGTGACCTGCTTATGCATAGAATTTTTTCTAACATTTTATTTTTTCTTGTTCACTCCGCTATGGAGCATAGGGCCTCGACAAGGCTCTTCCTTCGTACATCTAACGTCGGCATCTGCTAGCTCGAGCAACATCGACCAAGTATTCTTTGGTCCACCGCGACCTTCCTTGCGAGTTCCAGTTCAGTGCAATTATCGTGTTTTCTAAAATGCAAGCGCCTTCAAAACTATTATAAGAAGCTTCTCCCAAAGACGTACCTAGATTAAACTCTTGCAGATTTTACTAGTTTCATTAAAAGTACGGCTCCTAACAATTACATGTGAAAAATCACATCCCTCAAATGTCACTAATGAGCACTTGTTCAGGTAAAATCCGCCAAACAATCAAATTCTGAATGCCTATGTAATTGTTGAGAACGACGAGATATCGATGCTGAAGATTATTTAGCAACACTTTACGCAACATCAACAGGATTCTCAACAGAACGTCGACTTTTTGGTCAGCCAGTCACTTTTCTATCCTGGACAGAACCAGTTACTTCACCAAATTGTTCATATACCCTTGAATTGCCGACTCATTCGGTTGATTACTTCCACTGAAAAAATTACGAATTTTGCATAATGTTGTTCTTAAAGATCGACCACTTCCATAATAAGCTTACTATACATAATTTGAACGCGTTATTCTATTGTGTAACATTGTGCGTCTGTCTGCTTGACAAATCTCAACGATGCCATAACAAAAAGATACCATTTGGGGGTTATTCACTACCGACATCTAGGCGTTAATTTTGAAACAGCCATTTACCAGTTACTTCATTTAATCGTCACTCGCTAATGCAAGGCGCATTGAAGGCATGTACTTTAAGTATCTTTTTTATGACATTTAATTGACATTTATTTCTCAACAAACCTCTACTTTCAACGCTGAATTTATTATACTGATAAACACATTTAAGTTTAACGGTAAGTTATTGTGCCTTAAGCGGTTAGGGGTAGTCAGAGGTCCGAAAAAATTATGATTTTCAATCTTTTTTTTTTGCTGGTCAATTGCTATATTTTACAAAAATAAAAACATAGCATACATCATGTTTCGACTTGACTGTAGCAAAGTTTCAAAACAAAAATTAATAATTATAAAAGTTATCGTGGAGCCCGTCTCTCCAGAAGTTCCTTGCGGTGATCATCACAAGTCCTTGGAGATTCATCTAAAATCAATCGGACAAGAGAAATTAGTTTTATTAATAGATAATCGTACGGCCGCCATAGCCGAATAGGTTGGTGCGTGATTACCATTCGGAATTCGCAAAGAGAGCGTTGGTTCGAATAGGAGGAGGAGCTCGGCCAAACACCCAAAAAGGGTGTACGCGCCAATTATATATATATATAATATAATAGATAATCTCGTGCATGGTTGAGCTTTTTTTTCAAAATTAAAAATATGGCGGCCTCAGGAAATATTTTTCAGATTTTCGAGAAAAAAATCGGCAATTATTTATTTTAAAAAAATCGAAATTTTGAAAAAAGCTCCTTCGATCAGGCTCGAGTTTTTTATGTTTTTCAAAAGCAATATAAAATTTATTGAAATCTCGAACTAGAACGCTCCGGAGCCCCCGACTCGAAAAGTATTTGTCGGATTCACTTCTAATTTTCACATATTAGTTTTAAGATATTTTGCTTAAAGAAAATTCCAAAAAAATCCAATTTTTTGAAAAATTTTTTGAATAACCACCCCTAACCCCTTAAAAAGTTTATAGTTGGGCTTAAAGTGTAGGCAAATTACCATAATTATGGTGATATAAAGAAGTAACGACTGCTTTTGCTGATCAGCATTACCCGTCTTGAAACTGGTTGAAACAAAATTATTTCTAAAGTTAGTTTTATTTTAAAGTCGACTCGATCAGTGATGCTTACTTGGTTGGTTTTATGAATAAACGGCCATAAATGCGAAAATTTAGCACCAAGGAGGTATTCAGATTACCTTTGAGCAAAGTTTCGTACTTGAAATGTCAAAAGTACCACGAGACAACTAGGTGGTTCAATAAGTTTTCCGGTTCGATAAGAAAAACACAAATTTATGGTTTGAAATACACTTTTTTATTCAGTATAGTCCCTCTGAACATCAAACACTTGTTCGAACGAGATTCCAATTTATGATCTTCATCCCCGAAGTGGGAATTTGGAAGGGCTGCAAAATACGCTTCCACAGCTGTTATGACCTCATCATTTGAAAAATCATGAACAAAGCTTTCGACGCATTGACTTTTTTTAGGTATGGAAGCAGATGGAAGTCACTAGGAGACAAATCTGGTGAATGCGGTGAATGCTCCAAAAATTCGAAATTTAATTCACGGATTTTAGCCATTGTCAAAATGTTCTTGTGACACCGTACATTATCCTGGTGAAAAAGATTTTTTCTTTTGCACACTTGATATTTCTTCACGAATGATTCCTTCCGCTGGTCTAAAAGGTTACAATAATAGTCAGAATTTATTGTTCTACCAGTTTGCAAATAATACACAAACCAATTTTAGTTCGCTTCCCAAAAAACTGATGCTAACGCACAAACTCGATGCAAAACCGAAGATCCAGTTTCACACCACTATTTAGCCTCTTGTCTTGGATTTATTATCATAGTGATAAACCAAAGTCTCCTCCATAATGATGAATCGACGAACAAAATCGACTTAATCCTTCCGAAAACGCTCTAAACATTCCTGAGGAAGTCACATTCGAATATTTTTTTGATCCATTGTTAGCGAATACTTCACCCATTGTGTACACAGCTTTCTAAAACCCTTCACTTCAGTAAAAATATTGCTCACACTGCCCAATGAGCTGCCTAGGGCTTCTACTAAATCCCTTTCAGTCACTCGACGAGTTTTCAATACGATATACTGTATTTTTTCTCCAATGTCTGGACGTCCTTGACGTGGATCGTTTTCAAGACTCGTTCAAATTCAGCAACCCTTTTTGCAATTAGTGCAATAGGAATTTATGGGGAAAAGTCCTTATATACTTTCAACATTCGTTCATTCACTTTCTTTACTTATACACTTTCATTCCGTTCAACATTTCCTTTGCTTTTAAATTTTCCAAAAATAAAAATCAATCACTTCACAATACTGAATTTTTTCGGTTATAGAAAATTCTGCGGCACGCCGGTACTAAATAGCTTGAAAACAAAGCATGAATTGACAGATTGAAATGAAAGATTGAAACGCAAGCAGCGACACCCTCTCTCTTAGTAAGTATTCGCCTTTCTTGGCCCACTCCACATCAGTTTTTCACCAGTTTGCAGACAGTCACGAAATGTGCGGCATAGAACTTTTACTATATTTTCATGGGACTGTCTTAATTTTAAACGCAGCTCATTTGTAAGTAACGATAAGCTTGCCAACTCAAGCCGGATGCCATGTGACACACATACGTACACATATTTAGTAAATATATATAGGCAAACTGCAGGCAACGTACTTGAAGGATATGCGTGCAGATTTATCTATCAACTAACCAAAACTGCTGGCTGGCAATTTATTTTTAAGCGTTTTATTTTCGGGTCTCTTGTTGTTGTTTTATGGCTTATCGAAAAGTCATTAGGCACGCATTTCGTAGTGTCAACAGGATTCAAATACACACATACACACGCACGCACCGTTCGCTTGCTTGAGTGGAATTTAATAACCCAAATTGAAAATTCAATTTAACATTGCCATACTGGGTGAGTCATCAAATATTCATATGTGAATGACAATAACACGCTTTTATTTTATGAATTATGAACTTGTGTGCGTGTGTGCGTGTGGGCGAGTGTACGTGTTTGCGTAATTATTCACACACAGATTTCCGTGAATGCATGTTGATGTTTATTTGTGTGTGAATGAGACTTAATGATTTCAGAATATCAATTCTACTACTTCGATAGACTCATAAGCGATTATTGCCCAGGTCTATGCACATATACACATACATACATATATGTATACATACATATTTACACTTGCTTATTGTATATGTAATGGCCAAATATACCATTATTGCTTTTCGGTTCGGAGCTTCATAAAAATGCCATCAACGTGAAATTCGCCCAATAGACTATGGGCATACACAGAGCAAATCTATGACACACACACACACACGTATATATATGTATGTAACGGTCTAGCACTCACTACTTACTGACTTTTTCAGCCCAACTATTCATAAAGTTCCCAAATTTTGAACTTGACAATAAACTAAAAAGCTTATTACAGCATATTTAGGAACAAATGTGTACATTAGGGTGGTCCGTACTTTTCGAAAGTAATAAATTTTGCTTACAGTTTTGTGAAGATAGGTGGTCGCGCCGTAGCTGAATGGGTTGGTGCGTGACTCACCTTCGGAAATACTTAGGCTCGAATCCCCGTGCATGAAATACCAAAATTAAGAAAAACATGTTTCTAATAGCGGCCGCCCTTCGGCAGGCAATAGCGAACCTCCGAGTGTATTTCTGCCATGAAAAAGTTCCTCATAAAAAATATCTGCCGTTCGGAGTCGACGTAAAACTGTGGGTTCCAACTGTGTATTCCATTTGTGGAGCAACACATGCCACAAATAGGAGAAGGAGCTCGGCCAAAAACCCATCACAAAAGTCTCCCCGCCAATTATTTATTTATTTATTTACTATTTATTATATTTCTGCAGATATAAAGTCCAAAATAACGCTCATGCACTCAAGTTGTTTTCTTCCTTTCTATCGTATTTAGCGATTGTTGCAATTTAAGTGCTTTTGTAGAATTTTCTCTCGTCAGCGGCCCTTGTTCCCGCGTTCCGTAAGCATTTTGCATGCCTGCAGGATCCCAAAGATTTCTACCTGAAAAACACTACCGGTATTCAACAGTTTTACGGAAATAGTTAAAATAAATACGAAAGGCATCCTCCCCATTTTAGTGATATTATAGCCCTTCCGAAACCAGGCATCCATACGAAACCAGGCATCCATACGGATTCTTAATTATTATAGATCCTGTTATCGAATGAGCCTTGGACAAGTTAAAAGAAAATTTTTTCCACAATATGGCGGCTGTTTGAAAAACAATTTTTTCCATATTTTTTCAGCAATTCTGATTTTGTTTGTAAGTACTAATATACAAGTTATAGAGTTATCCGATAAAGAAATGTATAAAGAACATTCTCCCCAAATTTGAAGTAAATTGGCTTATTAGAACCCGATATCTAACCGCCAGCTCGAAAAATGTAGTTTTGAGAAAAACGCGTTCAAAGTTTTCAGACCGATACCATGTCACCAAAAGGTTATGCCTCTTAATGGCATATTCTTAAATGTCCAAACTTTAAAAACATGTAAAACAATTTTTAAATTTTTTTTTAAATTCTACAAGAGGATATCCCCTAAGTCAACAGATTTGAGTTCTGTTTTTATTTTTTCTTTCGTTAGGTTCCGACATCTATGACTAACATTCCTACTAAATCTTTATCGCAATTGCTTGGGTTTTGTAAAGTTACTCCGCCTTGAGTAAATCTATATCTTCTCGGGTTTTCGATTTTTTAGAGTTTAGAATCGCAAAAATGTAGGAACTATTTTTTAATGGCGCCACCTTAGATACTCAATTCGCCCTGATGTCTATGGTTACTGTTATGGTTATGACAGATGACAGATTTTCCAGGTTTGCTCTTTAACTGTGGTGAGAAAGAAAATTGTGAGGTCAGCTTCGGCTGCCTCTGCACAATCATTTCACATTTATTCACACACTCGTCCAATCAGTCATTGTTCAGACGGCAACGGGTGGGGGATTTTTTTCATATATCACCAACACAATCTCAGTTTGTTTTGTAAACACATCCCAAGTGGCGCCAGCCCATCAATTGATTCCGTCGAGTTCGCTCAGAGCCGAATAACGATCTGTTAAAGAGCACACCTCTAAAAAATTTTTCACTATAGGATATGACAATATACGAGTCGTATGGCACCACTAATGGAATGCAGTGTTGCCAATGAGATTGGTTAATGCAGCTGATTTATACAATATGATTATGGTTTTGTCACCTTAGTTTAACCTTAAGCTGATTTATCAAAAGGCCGCAGATGTCTTCATTAAGAGGTTTGGGGTAGGCAGAATTTTCCAAAAATTGGATTCTTTTTTTGCATTTTCTAAAAGTATAATGTCTTAAAACCATTGTGTGAAAATTTGAAGTAAATCCGACCAACACTTTTCGAGTTATTCAACAATTAACAAAGGGCACTCGGGCGCTCCGGAGTAGCAAAGTAACAAAACTTTGAATGCGTTTTTCTCAAAACTATGTTTCTTGAACTGGTGGTCACTGTAACTTAAATACCGCTCGGTAGATTTCTATAAAATTTATACTGCTTTTGAAAAACATAAAAAACTCGGGCCTGCTCGAAGGATTTTTTGTTCAAAAATTTCGATTTTTTTAAACAATTAACTGTCGGTTTTTTCTTGAAAATCTGAAAAACATTTCCTGAGGTCGTCATATTGTTAATTTTGAAACAAAAAAAGCTTCGATAAGGCACAAGATTATCTATTAATAAAACTAGTTACTCTTTTCCGACGGGTTTTAGATGAATCTCCAAGGACTTGTGATGAACACCACAAGGGACTTCCGTAGAAACGGGCTCCACACAAACAGCGATAATTTTTACAATTATTAATTTTTTTTCAGAAATTTTGCTAAAGTCAAGTCGATGTGATGTGTTAATGCTATGTTTTTATTTTTGTAAAATAAAGTCGTAGAAAAAGTCGATGAAATTATGGAAAATATTGACCAGGACCGTCACACAAGCTGCCATGACATCGCCAAGGCACTAAACATTCATCATCAAACGGTTTTGAACCATTTAAAAAGGCTGGTTACAAAAAGAAGCTCGATGTTTGCGTACCACATGAATTGTCTGTGAAAAATTTAATGGACCGAATTAACATCTGCAATTCTTTGCTGAAACGAAATGGAGTCGAACCATTTCTGAAGCGAATGGTAACAGGAGACGAAAAGTGGATCAAATACGACAATAATGTGCGAAAAAGATCATGGTGCAAGGGTGGTGAAGCTCAACAAATGGTTGCAAAGCCAGGATTGACGCCTCGAAAGGTTATGCTGTGTGTTTGGTGGGATTGGAAAGGAATCATCCACTATGAGCTGCTCCAGCCTGCTCTAACGATTGATTCTACACTTTACTGTCAAAAACTGATGAGATTGAAGCAAGCAATCGAAAAAAAACGGCCAGAACTGATCAGCAGAAAAGGCGTCGTCTTCCATCAGGACAACGCTTGGCCACACACATCTTTGATGGCTCGGCAAAAACTGGGAGAGCTTGACTGGGAAGTTTTGATGCATCCACCATATAGCCCTGACCTTGCACCATCGGACTAGCATTTGTTTCGGTCAATGCAGAACTCCCTTAATGGAGTAAAGTTGGCTTCAAGAGAAGCCTGTGAAAATTACTTGTCGCGGTTTTTCGCCGAGAAACCACAAAAGTTTTACACTGATGGAATAATGTCTCTCGAAGAAAAATAGCAAAAGGGGGTCGACCAAAATGGTACATTTTTGGTTTAATAAAGTTCATTATAAATATAAAAAAATGAGTTGAAGTTTGATTAGAAATACAAAAAGACTTTTTCGACTACCCAATATATTAAAAAAGGAAAAACTAAGATGCCTCAATATTCAAATTTCATTATGTATGTATAAATATATAAGGTACAGCTGCTACTGGGTGCCCATCTGGTCTAAAACTGTTTTACGTTTGAGCCGCCGACGATGAGTATTTGGCTGAAGCAAAGTATGAGTATGAATTATGAAGCATTGACGATGTTGCGGAATCGTTGGATAATAGTCCGGTGTTTGGATACAAACGCTCCGGCTTTGAAAGTATTCGATGCGGTACCAGCTGGTGGTAGCAGAGGAAGAGGAAGGCTTCCTCTGCGTTGGAATGATCAGGTGGAGAAGGACTTGGCTTCCCTTGGTGTGTCCAATTGGCGCCGGTTATCACGAGAAAGAAACGACTGGCGCGCTTTGTTGAGCTCGGCCAAAATCGCGTAAGCGGTTATCGCGCCAATTAAGAAGAAGAAGAAGTCTCGATCACTTCTCCAACTGCTAGGATAGCCGTGTCATCTGCAAAGGTTGCGGTAACGTGTTGCTCGTGAACCGGTAAGTCATGCGTATACAAAAGGTATAAGAAAGGGCCTAGGATGCTTCCTTGAGGTACCTCCGCGCTTGCTTTTTATAATGAAGAATAGGCGTTGTCAAGTCTGATAGGAAAGTAGCTGCTATCAAGATAGGAAGAAAGAATTTCGCAGTAATGCCAGGGCAAAATCAATTTTAGTTTGTGGAGTAAGCCCGTATGCCAAACTTTGTCAAACGCCTGCGAGACGTCAAGGAACACCGCTGCGAAAAGTTTATTTTCCTCTATGCTTCTAACAACCCTGTGAACTTGGTCGATTGTGGAGTGATTTTTTCGAAGGCCAAATTATTGAAAAACATTATTTTTCGTGCCTCTGACTACCCCTAACCAAAAACCTAAGCAAAAAAAAAAACGATTTTTTTAATAATTTCATTGTGGCCTTACCGAATCTTACCCTTTCCCGAAAGCATCAGAATCATTAAAATCGCATAAAGAAGTTTTCCAAGTTTCTAAGTACAGGTCGCCCTAATATAATTTGAAATACTTTCACAGCAAAGCATTCCATAGAAATTTCAGTATGAATAGAATTCAATTGAATTATTGTGATTAGCCGTATTGCATCGAATGGTAGATATTAAATTACTCATACTAATGCAAACGTCTACAAACATGTTGAAATTACATTGCTAATACTCATGAATGCATTTTTGTACACACGTATGTGTGTGTATATGTATATGTACATGTATGTTTATGTGTCTATGTACGTAGGCCACTCAGACATTAATGTGTTAATTAAACCATCATTTCGGCAATTCTGAAAACTTGATAATGCATCAGTATATAGTTAGAAGGGCGCCTACATACGGACACACATTTCCATCGTAATACATACACACATACATACGCACGTACACACATTTGGTGTTGATAAATTTAAGTTTATGAGGGGAAGTTGTTATTTAATTCACTACTTAATTACATTTTGATTATGGCAATTTGCATGCATTTGTTTACAAAAATCTCGCATCTACATAGGAGTTGATTTTTCTTTAATTTCATCAAAGTGAGATTTAAATGGCAAGCAATTTTAATGCATAAAATAGACCAAAAAAAAAAAACAATTAATTTTGAGCAACTAGATTGAATCTAATGTATGGACTTCGAGGTAACTCCCATTAAAGTTGCATAAATTCTTTCATAAATACGAGGAGTGTTCAAAAAATAAGGTGAATTTTCGTTTTTCTAAAAAAATATTTATTTATTCATCAATTCTTATTGTATTTTCTGTTCTTCAAAGCAGCCCCCCTCAGATATAATACACTTGTGCCAGCGTTTTTCCAATCCTCGAAGCAGTTCCCATATGCACTTTTTGTTATATCCTTGAGTTGTTTCAGCGATTCGGTTTTTATCTCCTCAATCGTCCCAAAACGCGATCCTTTCATAGGTCTTTTCAATCTTGTGAAAAGGACAAAGTCGCAGGGGGCCAAATCTGGAGAATACGCTAGCTGAGGCATGATAACGATGCTGTTTTTGGCCGAATATTCTCTCACAAACAAAGACGAGTGAGCAGGTGCCTTATCATGATGCAAAAGCCATGCATTTTTTCCACAATTCCAGGCGTTTTTTCCGTAGTGCTTCAGGCAAACGGCGCATAGCTACAAGATAATACTCCTTATTTACCGTACGGCTTTGCGGCAAGAACTGCTGATGCACTACGCCGTTGTAATCGAAGAAAACAGTGAGCAAAACCTTGCCATTTGATCGAACTTGGCGTGCTTTTTTTGGTCTTGGCTCTCTTGGACTCTTCCATTAGGACGATTGGGCTTTGGTTCCGATGTTATAACGATATACTCATGATTCGTCACCAGTTAAGACACTTTTAAGCAAATCAGCAAATCTGGATCATCGTTGACGTCATTCAACAATTCCTGAGCGATGCTCACGCGACGTTGTTTTTGGTAAAAATTCAGCAATTTGGAACAAACTTCGCTGCCACGCACTTTATGGCCAAAATTTCCGAAAAGATTGCATGTGATGAGCCAGCCGATATGCCAATCTACCGACATCTTCAGCAACTTCTCTAATTGTGATTCGGCGATTCTCCTCAACAATTTTCTTCATTTTCTCAACATTTTGAACGGTTGTTGATGTGCTAGGGCGTCCAAAGCAAGCGTTGAGCGTCGTCATTCACATCTTCTCGGCCTTCTGTGAAAACCTTGTGCCACTTGTAAACATTTTTTTAACTCAGAGTACTTCACCATTTGCCACTGACACCATTTCAAGTGGGGTATTCTGGTCCAGAAATTTGAAAAAATCGATTTTTTTCGCATATTTTCAAAGTTTAGACCTTCAAAACTATACCCATCAACGGGTTTTCAAAATTCGAACTATTTTCAGAGATACAGTGGACTTGGTTACGTGGCGTCTAAGCTGGCCGAGTGGAGCGAATCGCACAATGAACGGCAGATGTTACCAGACGACTAGAGGACTCGTTCTTTCCAGAAAATCTTTTGTATCCCACACAACCTTTATTTATTCTATATCTACATATATAATATATATGCAGTATACTTTATACTTCTATAATACATACCTGGAAATTTATCGCCGATTAGTTCAGAGTAAGTAGTAAATATTATGATCTCAGTTATTCTATTGAAATTGTTGCTCAAACTTCAAACGCGGCTTTCTCAAAACTACTTTCTTTGCGATGGTCGTCATGATATCTCAAGTTCTACTTGACCGATCGCTTTGAAGTTTGATAAGAATTTTTTATTATACATCTGTCTATCACGCCTGCCTTGGATTTTGAAAAAATTAAGTTTGAAGTATTTGTAAAAAATTTTAAAAGGTAAAAACAGAGGGTAATAGAATAATTTTTTTTTTTCAAGTTGACGCCATTTTGTGAATTTTTTGTTTTCTTTGATTTGGCGTAATCCGATTGCGACATCCTAACTAATGAAGAATTTTTTTAATTTGTTTGTTTTAGATCACTACAAGTGTTGGAATCAGGTCAACCATGGAGCACCGTTTTTTATGAAGCCCACACTCCGCCGGCTTGTAATTCCATGACTTTTTTATTTTTGTTTTTATTAATTTTGTTTACACTTTTCCAATATTAATAAAAACAATAAAAAATGTATGGTAAAAATGTTTTTCATTTTTTTATCTTAGTTTTAAAAATACTTAAAATTAAGGCGTCTAGACCACAATGCCCCCTTAATTCCATTTTTTACACAAAATTTTATGCAACTTCTGTGATCCATTTTTTTCGATAGCCGAAAATCGCCGAACGCGCAAAACCATTTCTTATTTATGCCTCTCACAAGCAAATTAAACAGGCTGTATTGCTAAAACCGTCTCGAAGATATGTTCGAGACGAGTGTACCAACATAAAAAAATAATAATAGATAGTCCAATGTACGTATCCCGCGAAATTTGAAAATTCACCTTACTTTTTTAGCACACCTCGTATACTCATATACTAACATGTATGTACATACAGTAATATATTTTTAGCCCCCCACGACAGGCGCAAAGTGTGAAATAAGATACAGACTAAATTTTCGAAAGGTAATTTTAGTACCAAAATCAAAACAAAATGTCAAAGTAATTACGACGCGCAGTGGATAAGCAATTAATGTCTACTTCCAATTAAATTTCAATTAGAGTAAAGATAAAGCCGATTGACTTTTCGGTAGTAGTAATAATTTATTTGTATGCCTTTAGGGAGTTTCAAGTGACTGAGGATCAGATACTGAGAGAAAAAGTGGGCTGTCTCTAAAACGGAAATATGAGTTCGGCAAGTTATTTTGTATAGATTGGCATGTGGAACCCAAATCTGCTAATACAAATTTTTCGTCTCGTCAAAATAATTGAGATAAAAATTCTCAGTGCGGCAAATTTCATCATCATCATCATCTTAGTCCCTCCAGCTCCGTAGCGGAGCATAGGACCAAAGCAAAATTTATCCACTCCGCGCTGTTCCCTGCTTTTGCTTTTACTTGCTGCCATGTCCGGTTTTTGTTCACAGATTTTATTTCACTTTGGATGCAACGGCGCCATGAGCCCCTAGATCTGCTTCGGTTCCGCCGACCTTGGAGCTTCCAGTCTGGCTTCTTGCTTGCTGATAAGTGTATGGTCGAGCCACTTCCATTTGCGCTTTCTGTTTTCTTGCGTAACTTGTTTTTGTTGGCATTGTCGATGTAAGTCGGACAGTGTTTGGACAGCCACTGGTCCGAGACTAGCAAAGGTGTTTCTTGCTTTCTGCAGCCTTGTAAAAACTTCCGTTTCGCATCCCCCATCTGCCGTAAAGTGGATTCCAAGATATTGAAAGCCACTCACTTTGCCAATGCTGTTCTCTCCAATGCTAAAGGAGGCGCCATTCACATTTATCGCCAAATATTGGGTATAGGAAATGTTTCGATAAAGAGGTCTCGCTGCTGATACTATTTTTGTGCTCGCTCTAGTAATATCCTGGTGATTTGAAGGTGTATATGTGAGGTCTCGATCGCAATATTTGACACTCATTTGAAGCATACGTTTTTTATCTGACGTCAATGGCGCAAATGTCTACGTTCGTCCCGAAAAAATAGCATTTGCGGGAAGTTCATTATTACCTTTTAAAGAAAAGTGCAGCTGAAACGGGTCATATATTGATTAACTTGATCAACAACTTGTAACGAGTGGTTTCGACACTTCCAGAGTGGCAGTTTCGACATGAGTGATAAAGATCGCGAAGGGGCACTGAAAAAATCTGAAGATACTCAACTACAACAATTATTGGATGAAGACGCATGCTGAACCCTTGATTATGTTCCGAAAGAGTTGGATGTTGACAGATCAAACGTCGGTAAACGTTTTCACGCGATGATAATGGTCCAGGTAACTGGGTAACTGGGTGCCACATCAATTGAAGGAGAGGGATATCGAGAGACATTTGGTGACGTGTGAGATGCTTTTGGAATGGCAGAAAAGAAAAGGCTTTCTGCATCGCATCGTCACTGGCGATGAAAAATTGATCTATTATGATAATCCTAAGCGTCGAAAATGTTGGAGCCTGCTAGGTGAGCCGCGTCCATCGACAGCGAAAAACAAATTCTTGCTTCAAAGGTTATATTGTTCATCTGGTGGGATCAGAAGGGTGTCATCTATTATGAACTCCTTAAACCATCTAAAACCATCACTGGTGATCGTTACCGACTGCATCCAATGCGTTTGAATCGAGCTCTCAAAGAAAAGCGGCCGGAATGGGACGGTAGACATGACAAACTGATTTTTCTGCATAACGCCAGGCCACACGCTGCTAAATTGGTCCAAAAATATTTAGAGGGACT